>CM051023.1:4308903-4323518 GCA_027704905.1 Muraenolepis orangiensis | reverse complement strand
GGAGCAGGTAGGGGTTAGGGGTCATTGAGGAGCAGGTAGGGGTTAGGGGTCATTAAGGAGCAGGTAGGGGTTAGGAGTCTTTGAGGAGCAGGTAGGGGTCAGAGGTCCTTGGGGAGTAGGTAGGGGTCAGAGGTCATTGAGGAGCAGGTAGGGGTTAGGGGTCATTGAGGAGCAGGTTCAGAGAACATATCTTAAATAACTGAACATGCTGTGTGCTGCTAAGTTGTTTATAGCATGAATAAATCAATATTCACTTCATCAGCTCCCAACACAAGGAAATCAATAATCGATTTATCAGCTCCCAGCTCCCAGATCCCAATATTATTGATGAACGGAATCAATCAGGATCCGTGTTAGAAACTCATATCAGAGCCTTTTTAGAATGTTAATATACACAGAATATCATAGAGAGGGTGGTTCTACATGTGTGTGTGAGTGTGTGTATTTGTATATGTGTGTGTGTGTGTGTGTGTGTGTGTGAGTGTGTGTATGTGTGTGTGTGTGTTTCCATATATGTGTGTATGTGTATGTGTTTTTATGTGTGTATTTCTATATATATATGTGTGTGTGTGTTTGTATTTATATATATATATATATATATATATATATATATATATATATATGTGTGTGTGTGTGGTAATGGATGCTTTTATATATCGCTTTTATCCAAAGCAAAAAGAAATGTGTGTGTGTGTGTGTGTGTAGTTCTTTATATTTGTGTATGTGTCTTTATACTGTATATGTTTGTGTCTGTGTGTGTGTGTGTGAGAGTGCATGTGTGTCTGTGTGTCAATGTGTGTTGCTACAAGCGACACAGAGACACTGAGGAACCATTATACCCCCCTAACAAGAACCCAGGGAGGAGGTCCTCCTGGGTGAATGTGGACTGGAAGGTGTGGATGAGTGTCAGTGTGTCTGAGGACCCTCCTCCATCTGGGGACACTCTGTAGAAGGAGAGAGAGCCAGCAGGTCGGTCCACATACACTCCTACTCTGTTAGAGGGGAGGAGATCTATGACTGTTCTACTACCGTTGTACCAGACAGAGTAACGATCATCAGAACAATGAAGACTCCAGGACTTGTTGTTCTCTCCAAGCCAGCTGTCACCAACCTCTCCTCTCCTAGTGATTCCTCTGTATGTCACTCCTATACCAACATGTCCTTTCCTCTCCACCTCCCAGTAACAGCGGTCAGTCAGACCCTCTCTACACAACACCTGGGGATAGTAGTCAAATCTCTCCAGGTGATCAGGATACGACTCCTCCTCTCTAACCTTCGTCACCTCCCTGTTGTCCTCAGACAGAGAGAGTCCTCTGTTGGCTGTGTTTGGGTCCAGTGTGAGTTCACACTCACCTGATGGGAGAGAGAACCAAAGACATGATGAGTCTACACAGAAATACTCCTGATGAGGTCATCAAGATATGAGCCGTTTGGAGTCAGTTCAATAAACCCTTTAGAAATGGGTGGAGCCGTGAATAACCACTGAGGAAGAACAAGTACTTGATTGGAAAGTACTCTCTTGATTTATAGATAGGACATCATTAAACGCTAGCAGTTGCCAACATTAACCTTGGATAACTACAATTGTGACTTTGATAGGAGAGGTTGCCTAGTTTCCTAGGACCTAAAGTATGATGAAAGATATATTATTATAGATTATATATATAATTATAACGTAATAGATTTATTAGAATATATTCATATTTATATATTTTATTTATTAATATAAACATTATTATATAGTGATATATATTATTATATAAAATATACTTATTCACATATATTATTAGATATATTTTAGATCATGTCCTGAATATAAAATACACATACAAGTATGATTAACAGCATCCTGATTATGATTGTCTAATAATAATAACACTCATAATACTCATCATTAATAAATAACATTGTTACAGTAATAATATATGTTGTATTTTACAGAAGAAGGATTCATTGTGATGGTTATGCATTATGTAAAAGATACCAACCATCATGTATCTCATCAATATATTAATATATTGATAAGATACATGATGTCCACCATCATGTTCATTCCCAGTAGGACGTCACCTCCTGCTGTGTGGATGGACTTTCAATCTGAGGAGTTAGTGTGTTGTTGTGATGACTCAAACTAAACAGACACTTACACTTCTTTAGAGTCGACCTCAGGACAGGCATCTTCTCCATCTCCATGCACTTCTTTACAGCTGGTTTCAGGACAGGCAGCTTCTTCATCTCCATGTCCAGTGTCTCCTTCAGCTGATCCAGGGATCTCCTCAAGGTCCCTACGTATGACGGAGGAGGGACCTCCACCCTCAAACTTGAGTCTGTGGAGTATGGCGCCGTACGAGATGGCTGCCGTGTCGCGAGCTCCCGCACGACGACCCAGTTTTTTGTTATTTATTCTTTTTATTGCAACTTTTTTAGTTCAGGATGTTAGCAGCAAGTTCACTTATAACTTTTGCACACTTTGGGAGATCAGATCGACAGTTGCTCGCCGCCTACCGGAGTTTTTTCATTCTTTCGACTCGGAAGTCCCGCCCGAAGTCACAGCTGGATTATCTCCGTCCATTTTGGGCACGATTACGCGCAAGCGTCGCCGGAGGAAGCGAGGGAAGCGAGCCGGCGTGCTAGTCAGGCTGAGATGTCGATCCGATCGCCCCCCACTACCCACCATTCTACTGGCTAATGTACAGTCTCTGGACAATAAGTTAAGCAAACTACAGGCTCGTATTCAATTCCACCGGGAAACTAGGGACAATTGTATTATCTGCCTTACGGAGACATGGATGTCGGAGGGGGTTACCGACGCAGCTATCGAGCCGACGGGATTTTCCGTACACCGGGCGGACAGAACAAAGGCTCTCTCCGGTAAAGATCGCGGAGGGGGGGTATGTCTCATGATAAACAGATCTTGGTGCAACCAAAGTCATGTACATCCCCTCAAGTCTTTCTGTTCCCCGGACCTGGAGTACCTGATGCTTATGTGCCGTCCATACTGGCTACCTCGGGAGTTTACAGCGGTAACCGTGACCGCTGTTTACATTCCCCCACAAGCCAACACGGACACAGCGCTGAAGGAACTGTATGGGGCTATCAGCGAACAGGAGTTGGCCCACCCCGAGGCTGCTCTCATCGTAGCGGGGGACTTCAACAAGGCGAACCTGAAGAAGGTTCTCCCGAAGTTCTACCAACACATAAAGAGCAACACACGGGGCGAGCGGATCCTCGACCACTGCTACACTCCCTTCCGTGATGGCTACAAGGCCCTCCTCCGCCCACCGTTCGGCAAATCAGATCACCGCTCTATCCAGCTACTCCCCGCCTATAGGCAGAGACTGAAGCAGCAACCGATCGCTGTGAGGGAGGTCCAATGCTGGTCGGACCAATCAGATTCTACGCTGCAGGATTGTTTTGATCACGCTGACTGGCACATGTTCCGCGTTGCCTCGGACAATAACATCAACGAGTACGCGTCGTCGGTCACCGGGTTCATCAAGAAGTGCATAGATGACGTTGTTCCGACCAAGTCGGTTCGGATATATCCCAACCAGAAACCGTGGATTAACGGCGATGTTCGCGCTGCCCTACATGCGCGTAACGCCGCCTTTGGTTCCGGGAATACGGAGGAATATACGAGAGCCCGTTACGACCTCCGTAAGACCATCGTCACTGCCAAGCGGGAGTATAAGGACAGAGTGGAAGATAAATTCAAGAAACACGATGCGAGGGGTATGTGGCAGGGGCTGCAGAAGATAACGAACATCAGAGGGAGAACCAGTTGTGTAGAGAACTCCTCTACCTCCCTCCCAGGAGAGCTAAATACATTTTTTGCTCGGTTCGACGTAAACTGCAGCCCGCCGAAGCCAGCACCGACTGGGGAGACCAGCCAGCTGCGCATCTCGGAGGCGGATGTGCGCCGCACCTTTAAGCGGCTGAACATCCGTAAGGCGGCAGGCCCCGACGACATCCCGGGCCGCGTCCTCAGAGCATGCGCAGACCAGTTGGCAGGAGTCTTTGCAGACATCTTCAACCTCTCCCTGTCCCAGGCTGTTGTCCCCGCGGTCTTCAAGATATCCACCATCGTGCCTGTCCCTAAACAAACCAAGGTAACATGCCTGAATGACTACAGACCTGTGGCCCTCACCTCGATCGTTAGCAAATGCTTCGAGAGGTTGGTCAAGGACTTTATTTGCTCCGTGTTACCTACCACGCTGGACCCATGGCAATTTGCATATCGTCAAAATAGATCCACGGACGACGCAATTGCCATGGCCCTCCACACTGCCCTTTCCCACCTGGAGGGGAAGAACTGTTATGTGCGAATGCTGTTTGTGGACTACAGCTCAGCATTCAACACAATAGTTCCTGCCAAGCTCGACACCAAGCTGAGAGGTCTAGGCGTACCCCCATCCATGTGCAGCTGGATACTGAACCTCCTGTCGGACCGCCGCCAGGTGGTGAGGATGGGCAGCACCACATCAGAGCCACTGACCCTCAACACGGGAGCCCCCCAGGGATGCGTGCTGAGCCCTCTCCTCTACTCCCTCTACACCCACGACTGCATGGCTATGCACAGCTCCAACGTCATCGTCAAGTTTGCTGACGACACGACAGTGATGGGCCTGATCGCCGGCGACGACGAGACAGCCTACAGGGAGGAGGTCGGATCGCTGGAGCAGTGGTGCCAGGAGAACAGCCTCGCCCTCAACGTCAAGAAGACCAAGGAGCTGATCGTGGACTTCAGGAGGCAGAGGGGAGAGCACAGCCCTATCTCCATCGACGGCGTTGCAGTAGAGAGGGTCAGCAGCTTCAAGTTCCTCGGCGTGCACATCTCCGAGGACCTCACATGGTCCACGCACACCACACACGTGGTGAAAAAGGCCCAACAACGCCTGTATTTTCTCAGGCGTCTGAAGAAATTCAGCATGGGCCCCCGCATCCTGAGAACATTCTACAACGGCACCATCGAGAGTGTTCTGACAGGGTGTATCACCGCCTGGTACGGGAACTGCACGGCACTCGAGCGCAGAGCGCTTCAAAGGGTGGTGCGGACGGCCCAGTATATCGTTGGAGGTGAGCTCCCCTCCCTCCTGGACATTTACAACCAGCGGTGCGTGGCCAAGGCCAAAAGAATTATAAAAGACATTGCCCACCCCAGCCACGAACTTTACTCACTATTACCGTCAGGCAGGCGATACCGCAGTATCAAGTGTCGTACAAATAGGCTTAGAGATAGCTTCCACAGTCAGGCCATCAGGCTGCTGAACAAGGGCGTATAACATATAACAATGTATATTTTATTACATTGATTTATATATATATATTGCTCTTTTCTGTGCTGATTTTTGCATTTTATAAATTGCATTTTTTATTTTTATTTTATATTCCTTATTCTATTTTTTATTCTATTTTTATCTATTTTTATCTATTTTTATTTTATCTTATTTTATAACTGCTGTCTGTCGTCGGTATTGCACACAAGAATTTCACATCACTGCTTTATACTAAACTGTAAACTGTGAAGTGACAATAAACTTGACTTGACTTGACTTGACTTGACCCTGGTCCAGTCCCTGGTGTTTGGAGGATTCTTCAGGGATCTGAAGCTCTGGATGAAGTGGAGGGGGTCTGCAGTGTGTGAGAGCTGCTTCACCTCTGAGCTCCTATTGGTCAGATCTTTAACTTCCTGCTCCAGCTCTTTGATGAGGCCTTCAGCGTGTTTCTCTATGGATTTTAGTTTCTCTTGAACGGTTTGTTTGTGATCATCCCAACACTTATTAACGCAGCTCATCAGAGCGTTGAGGACCTGGTCACCATCGGCTAGCTCTCGGTCTGCATCTTCTTTGCTGCGCGTTACTGCGTCTTTGATCTCCTGAATCTTTCCTTTTTTCTCCTGGATCATCTGCTGATCTTCAGACTCTATCTTCCCCAGCTGGGCCATCTTCAGCTCATATTCCTCCTTCAGAGGTACAACAGGATGGGACCTGTGGTCCCCCTCTGTACAGAGCTGACACACACACACCTGTTCAGTCTGGCAGAAGAGCTCCAGAAATTGATAATTGTGATTCTTACACATCCGGTCTTCCAGACGATCCTGAGGCTCGACCAGCTTATGTTTCTTCAGGCCTGCGACTCTCTGATGTGGCTCCAGGTGGGAGTGGCAGAAGGAGCTTGTTGCAAAGAGGACATTTGAACTGGACCTTGTCATCCCAGAACGTGGTGATACAGGCTCTACAGAAGTTGTGTCCACATGGTGTGGAAACTGGACTCTTGAACACATCCTGACAGAAGGAACAGGAAAAGTTCTCCTCAGACCAGGAAGATTTAGCAGAGGCCATTCCTAGAACACATTGTTGAATCAAGTTAGAAAACAACCTTTTTTTTAAACGTATTAAAGTGCTTAGACAAGAGTTTTAAGCGGAGAGACAGTGAGGGAAAAAGAGTGATGAAGTGAAAGAGATAGTGGGAGAGAGAGAGAGATAGAAAAGGGGGGGGAGAGCAAGCGAGAGGGAGAGTGAGAGAGAGAGAGAGAGAGAGAGAGAGAGAGAGAGAGAGAGAGAGAGAGAGAGAGAGAGAGAGAGTAGTACTACTACTACTCCTACTACAATTACAACTACTACAACTACTACAACTACTACTACTAACACTACTACTACTACTACAACTACTAATTACTACTTATAATACTACTAATACTAATACTACTAACTACTACTACTTATAATACTACTATTACTTATAATACTACTACTACAATTCATACTACTATTACTACTACTACCATCTACTACTTCTACTACTACTACTACTACTACTCCACTACCACTACTAATAAAACAACTACTACTACTACTACTACATATACTAATGACTACTACTACTACTACAACAACTACTACTACTTTTACAACTACTACTACTACTACCACTACTAATATAACAACTATTACTACGATTACTACTACTTTTACTACCACTACTAATACAACTACTACTACTACATCTTCTAATGACTACTACTACAACTACTACTACTTATAATACTTCTACTACTACTACTGATACTACTACTACTACTATTAATACTACTTATAATAGTACTACTACTACTCCACTACAACTATTACTACTACTACTGCCACTACAACTACTACTACTTACGACTTATACTACTACTACTACTACTAATACTACATATTATAATGACTACTACTACTAAAACTACTACTACTTATAATACTACTACTACTACTACCATCCACTACTTATATTACTACTACTACTACTACTACTACCATCCACTACTTATACTACTACTACTACTAATATTAATACTACTACTCCTACTCATAGCTACTACTACTACTTCTATTCCACTACTACTACTACTACTACTACTATTATTACAACTACTACTACTACTACTACTAACACTACTACTACTACTACTACTACAAATACGTATTCTACAACTAATTACTACTTATAATACTACTAACTACTACTATTACTACTACTTATACTACTACTACTACTAATATAAATACTACTACTACTAGTACTATTCCACCACTACTACTACTATTACAACTAATACTACTAACACTACTGATACTACTACTACTACTACTAACAACTATTACTACTACTACTACTACTCGAATTCTACTACTACCACTACTACTACAAAAAAACGATCTTTTAAAAACGTATTAAAGTGTTTAGACAACAGTTTAAAGTGGTTGTAATGTTCCTATATGTGTATATATCTATCTATATGAGTGATGGAGTAGCGTAGGGCTTGATATAAACATATAATACACATCTACGTTTGCTCGGAAGTGACGTCATGGGGGGCCCCGCCCCCCATGACGTCACTTCCGAGGAAACAAAGCTTAGCTGAGCATAAAAGGCAAGACGCGACGCGGAGATAACAGTTCCTCTTTGAGACGCGACGAGGAGAGAACAGTTGAAAGAACACCAGCCTTTGTCCAACTAAGCGGTGGACAGGCGTTCTAGGTGAGTAGTGAGTGTTGACCATGGGCTTCAAAGAGTTAGTTCTGCACCAGGGAGCCTGTTCCAACGGACACACTTTGATGGTGGAGTTAAGTTCATGTAGTATTAGATGTGTATTATATGTTTATATCAAGCCCTACGCTACTCCATCACTCATATACATAGAGATATATACACATATAGGGACATTAGAACCAGTTTGAAACGTTTTCTAACTACTTTAATACGTTTTTAAAAGATCGTTTTTTGTAGTAGTAGTAGAATATAGATGGGGATATATAAACATATAGGGACATTATAACCACTTTAAACTGTTGTCGAAACACTTTAATACGTTTTTAAAGATCGTTTTTTTTAGTAGTAGTGAGTGTGTAGTAGTAGTAATAGTTGTTAGTAGTATCAGTAGTGGTAATAGTAGTAGTAGTAATAGTCGTAGTGGTAGTAGTGGTAATAGTAGTGGATTGTAGTAGTAGTAGTTGTAATAGTAGTAGTAGTAGTAGTAGTATTAATATTAGTAGTGTTATTAGTAGTAGTAGTAGTAGTAGTAGTAGTCATTAGTATATATAGTAGGAGTAGTATTATTAGTTGTTATATTAGTAGTGGTAGTGGAGTAGTAGTAGTAGAAGTAGTGGATGGTAGTAGTAGTAGTAGTAGTAGTAGTAGTAGTATGAGTTGTAGTAGTAGTATTATAAGTAATAGTAGTAGTATTATAAGTAGTAGTTGTAGTAATAGAATAAGTATTTGTAGTAGTGGTTGAGTTGTAGTAGTAGTATCAGTAGTGGAGTAGTAGTAGTAGTAGTAGTAGTAGTGGAATAGTACTCGTAGTAGTAGTAGCTGTGAGTAGGAGTAGTAGTATTAATATTAGTAGTAGTAGTAGTAGTAGGTGTAAAAGTAGTTGTAGTCATAGTATTCGTAGTAGTTGTAATAGTAGCAGTAGTAGTGGAATAGTAGTCGTAGTAGTAGCTGTGAGTAGGAGTAGTAGTATTAATATTAGTAGTGTTAGTAGAATAAGTAGTGAATGGTAGTTGTAATAGTAGTAGTAGTTGTAAAAGTAGTAGTAGTAGTAGTTTTAATAGTAGTAGTAGTAGTAGTGGAATAGTAGTAGTAGTAGTAGAAGCTTTGAGTAGTAGTAGTATTAATATTAGTAGTAGTATAAGTAGTAGTGGTAGTAGTATTATAAGTAGTAGTAGTTGTAGTATTAGTAGTCATTAGAAGATGTAGTAGTAGTAGTAGTTGTATTAGTATTAGTAGTGGTAGTAAAAGTAGTAGTAATATTAGTAGTGGTAGTGGTAGTAGTAGTTGTAAAAGTAGTAGTAGTTGTTGTAGTAGTAGATGTAGTATTAGTAGTTGTTGTATTAGTTGTAGTAGTATTATAAGTATTACTAGTAGTAGTATTATAAGTAGTAGTAGTAGTTAGTAGTAGTATTGGTAGTAGTAGTAGTAGAATAAGTATTTGTAGTAGTAGTTGAGTAGTAGTCGTAGTGGAATAGTAGTAAGATGTAGTAGTAGTTGTATTAGTAGTGGTAGTAAAAGTAGTAGTAGTTGTAGTATTGGTAGTGGTAGTAGTATTAGTAGTAGAAGTAGTACTACTCTCTCTCTCTCTCTTTCTCTCTTTCTCTCCCCTTCTCTCTCTCCGTCTTCTCTCTCTCTCTCTCTCTCTCTCTCTCTCTCTCTCTCTCTCTCTCTCTCTCTTTAAAGTACACTTTAACACTTTAATACGTTTAAAAAAAGGTTGTTTTCTAACTTGATTCAACAATGTGTTCTAGGAATGGCCTCTGCTAAATCTTCCTGGTCTAAGGAGAACTTTTCCTGTTCCGTCTGTCTGGATGTGTTCAAGAGTCCAGTTTCCACACCATGTGGACACAACTTCTGTAGAGCCTGTATCACCACGTTCTGGGAGGACAAGGTCCAGTTCAAATGTCCTCTTTGCAACGAGCTGTTCCGCACAAGACCCGATCTACGGGTCAATACCCTCTTATCGGAGATGGTGGACGAGTTTAGACGGTCTGTACCGGTCAAAGAGCAGCCTTGTGTTGAACCAGGAGAAGAGGGGGACCACAGGTCCCATCTTGTTGTACGTCTGAAGGAGGAATATGAGCTGAAGAAGGCCCAGCTGGGGAAGATAGACTCACACGCAGGGACCTTGAGGAGATTCCTGGATCAGCTGAAGGAGACACTGGACATGGAGATGAAGAAGCTGCCTGACCTGAAACCAGCTGTAAAGAAGTGCATGGAGATGAAGAAGCTGCCTGTCCTGAAACCAGCTGTAAAGAAGTGCATGAAGATGGAAGAAGCTGCCTGTCCTGAGGTCGACTCTAAAGAAGTGTAAGTGTCTGTTTAGTTTGAGTCATCACAACAACACACTAACTCCTCAGATTGAAAGTCCATCCACACAGCAGGAGGTGACGTCCTACTGGGAATGAACATGATGGTGGACATCATGTATCTTATCAATATATTAATATATTGATGAGATACATGATTTTTGGTATCTTTTACATAATGCATAACCATCACAATGAATCCTTCTGTAAAATACAACATATATTATTACTGTAACAATATTATTTATTAATGATGAGTATTATGAGTGTTATTATTATTAGACAATCATAATCAGGATGCTGTTAATCATACTTGTATGTGTATTTTATATTCAGAACATGATGTAAAATATATCTAATAATATATGTGAATAAGTATATTTTATATAATAATATATATCACTATATAATAATGTTTATATTAATAAATAAAATATATAAATATGAATATATTCTAATAAATCTATTACGTTATAATTATATATATAATATATAATAATATATATTTTCATCATACTTTAGGTCCTAGGAAACTAGGCAACCAATCTTAGAAACACCTCTCCTATCAAAGTCACAATTGTAGTTATCCAAGGTTAATGTTGGCAACTGCTAGCGTTTAATGATGTCCTATCTATAAATCAAGAGAGTACTTTCCAATCAAGTACTTTTTCTTCCTCAGTGGTTATTCACGGCTCCACCCATTTCTAAAGGGCTTATTGAACTGACTCCAAACGGCTCATATCTTGATGACCTCATCAGGAGTATTTCTGTGTAGACTCATCATGTCTTTGGTTCTCTCTCCCATCAGATGAGTGTGAACTCACACTGGACCCAAACACAGCCTGGAGAGGACTCTCTCTGTCTGAGGACAACAGGAAGGTGACGAGGGTTAGAAAGGAGGAGTCGTATCCTGATCACCTAGAGAGATTTGACTACTATCACCAGGTGTTGTGTAGAGAGGGTCTGACTGACCGCAGTTACTGGGAGGTGGAGATGGAGATGGAAGGAGGAGGTGTTTCTATAGGAGTGACATACAGAGGAATCACTAGGAGAGGAGAGGGTGATGAAAGCAGGCTTGGATTAAACAACAAGTCCTGGAGTCTTCTTTGTTCTGATGATCGTTACTCTGTCTGGTACAACGGTAGTGAAACAGCCATAGATCTCCCCCCCTCTAACAGAGTAGGAGTGTATGTGGACCGACCTGCTGGCTCTCTCTCCTTCTACAGAGTGTCCCCAGATGGAGGAGGGTCCTCAGACACACTGACACTCATCCACACCTTCCAGTCCACATTCACCCAGGAGGACCTCCTCCCTGCGTTTGGGTTATGGGGGGGTTTTGGTTCCTCAGTGTCTCTGTGTCGCTTGTAGGAACACACATAGAACACACACACACACCACACACACACACACACACACGCAAATAACACACAGAGAATACACAATGAAACAAACACACACATACACACACAAACATAGAAACACACACACACACACTTATACAAATACAAAAATATATAGAAATAAAAACACACATATACACACACACATTTTTATAGATAAACACACACACACACATATAGACACATCGCTATTTGTCATTCTATAGTCATGTTAATTTAATAAAGATATGTTCTCCTGTACCTGCTCCTCAATGACCTGACCCCTACCTGCTCCTCAATGACCTCTGACCCCTACCTGCTCCTCAATGACCTCTGACCCCTACCTGCTCCTTAATGACCTCTGACCCCTAGCTGCTTCTTAATGACCCCTAACCCCTACCTGCTCCTCAATGACCTCTGACCCCTACCTGCTCCTTAATGACCTCTGACCCCTACCTGCTCCTCAATGAACTCTGACCCCTACCTGCTTCTTAATGACTTCTGACCCCTACCTTCTCCTCAATGACCTGACCCCTACCTGCTCCTTAATGACCTCTGACCCCTACCTGCTCCTTAATGACCTCTGACCCCTACCTGCTTCTTAATGACCCCTAACCCCTACCTGCTCCTCAATGACCTCTGACACCTACCTGCTCCGTAATGACCTCTGACCCCTACCTGCTCCTTAATGACCTCTGACCCTACCTGCTCCTTAATGACCTCTGACCCTACCTGCTTCTTAATGACTTCTGACCCCTACCTTCTCCTCAATGACCTGACCCCTACCTGCTCCTTAATGACCTCTGACCCCTACCTGCTCTTTAATGACCCCTAACCTCTAACTGCTCCTTAATGACCTGTTATCCCTACTTGCTCATTTTTGACCTCTGACCTCTACCTGCTCCTTAATGACCTCTGACCCCTACCTGCTCCTTAATGAGCCCTAACCCCTACCTGCTCCTTAATTACCTCTGACCCCTACCTGCTCCTTAATGACCTCTGACCCCTACCCGCTCCTCAATGACCTCTGACCCCTACCTGCTCCTTAATGAGCCCCACCTGCTCCTTAATGAACCCTGACCCCTACCTGCTCCTCAATGACCCCTAACCCCTACCTGCTCCTCAATGACCTCTAACCCCTATCTGCTCCTTAATGAGCCCTAACCCCTACCTGCTCCTCAATGAGCCCTAACCCCTACCTGCTCCTCAATGACCCCTAACCCCTACCTGCTCCTTAATGACCTGTAATCCCTAACTGCTCATTTTTTACCTCTGACCTCTACCTGCTCCTTAATGACCTCTGACCCCTACCTGCTCCTTAATGAGCCCTAACCCCTACCTGCTCCTTAATGAGCCCTAACCCCTACCTGCTCCTCAATGACCCCTAACCCCTACCTGCTCCTTAATTACCTCTGACCCCTACCTGCTCCTTAATGACCCCTTACCCCTACCTGCTCCTTGATGACCTCTGACCACTACCTGCTCCTTAATGAACTATAATCCCTACCTGCTCCTTAATGACCTCTGACCCCTACCTGCTCCTTAATGAACTGTAATCCCTACCTGCTCCTTAATGACCTCTGACCCCTACCTGCTCCTCAATGACCTCTGACCCCTACCTGCTCCTTAATGACCCCTTGCCCCTATCTGCTCCTTAATGACCTCTAACCCCTACCTGCTCCTTAATGACATCTGACCCCTACCTGCTCCTTAAGGACCTCTGACCCCTACCTGCTCCTTAATGACCTCTAACCCCTACCTGCTTCTTAATGACCCCTTACCCCTACCTGCTCCTTAATGACCTCTGATCCCTACCTGCTCCTTAATGACCCCTTACCCTTACCTGCTCCTTAATGACCTCTGACCCCTACCTGCTCCTTAATGACCCCTACCTGCTCCTTAATGACCCCTAACCCCTACCTGCTCCTGAATGACTACTCACCCCTACCTGCTCCTTAATGACCTCTTACCCTACCTGCTCCTTAATGACCCCTAACCCTACCTGCTCCTTAATGACCCCTAACCCCTACCTTCTCCTTAATGACCTGACCCCTACCTGCTCCTTAATGACCTCTGACCCCTACCTGCTCCTTAATGACCTCTGACCCCTACCTGCTCCTTAATGACCTCTGACCCCTACCTGCTCCTTTATGACCCCTAACCCCTACCTTCTCCTTAATGACCACTACCCCTACCTACTTCTTCATCAAGGTTCAAGATTCAAGATTTTTACTTGCCATATGCAACAAGTAGAATTGAATGCTTACTCCCCATTCCCTCCTGCAGTTTGAGTTTATACTACAATTTAACACTATATACTATACTATGTACTATACTTACACTGTAACAAAACTGTACACAATTAAAATGGAAATAAAAATGACTATAAAGTTACTGATGGAGTGTGTGTTGAATTCTGCAAAAAAGCATTTAAAAAGCATTTTAAAGTGCCAGTAGTGCAGCAGCATCATGAATTCTGTGCAGAACAGTGCAGTAACTGTAATGAGTCCAGCAAAGTATGACAGTGTAATGTTAATGACAATGTTATGATAGTGGCAGCACTCCTAGCAGTTCAGTAGGTCACTGCCTGTGGATCAAACTATCCTTGAACCTGGTAGTCGTTGTACGGATGCTGCGGAACCGACGACCGGACGGTAGGGGGGAGAAGAGATGGAGCCCAGGGTGGTTGGGAACCTCGCAGGCATAACAGGTATAACAGGCAACTGTAAACACATTCAACCGCCCTCTTTAAGATGAATGCAGTGACAAACTGAATATGCTCTGTGGGGTTAAGTTAACGTTACATTTGGTTATGGATGAGAGAAATGGGAAAAGCTGTGACTCCTGTAAACGCTTAACGTTAGTAGTGTCCAACTCAACAGCGTACTGACCG
>CM051023.1:4288117-4303117 GCA_027704905.1 Muraenolepis orangiensis | reverse complement strand
TAAGAAACCAACACAAGCCTTTAGTTCAATAGGTTTGTGTCTGATGTTGATCTTTATATTAATTCATCTCTCATTAGGGCTTTAGTTCAATAGGTTTGTGTCTGATGTTGATCTTTATATTAATTCATCTTTCATTAGGTCTTTAGTTCAATAGGTTTGTGTCTGATGTTGATCTTTATATGAATTCATCTTTCATTAGGTCTTTAGTTCAATAGGTTTGTGTCTGATGTTGATCTTTATATTAATTCATCTTTCATTAGGGCTTTAGTTCAATAGGTTTGTGTCTGATGTTGATCTTTATATGAATTCATCTTTCATTAGGGCTTTAGTTCAATAGATTTGTGTCTGATGTTGATCTTTATATGAATTCATCTTTCATTAGGTCTTTAGTAATTCTTTACATAACAATTTTACATAATTCATTTTATGGTTAAGTTCAATAAATCAATACTTCATGTCATATTACAATTGTTAAAATATGTCATGATGTAATCCAGTTTAGTTGTATATGTTCCACCAATATGCCTCAGTGTTTGTTGTTTCTTGAGCCTAGGAACTAATGTTAGTTCATGCTCTGCTACTGCGTGTTTGGTTTGCTTTTTTGCATCATTCAACACACACTCCGTCAGTGACTTTATTGTCATTTTTATTGTCATTTTAATTGTGTCAGTATTGTTACAGTACAGTGTAAGTATAGTACATAGTATAGTATATTGTGTTAAATTGTAGTATCAATTCAAACTGCAGGAGGGAATGGGGAGTAAGCATTCAATTCTACTTGTTGCATATGGAAAATACAAATCTTGAATCTTGAACCTTGAATGAAAGAGTAGGTAGGGGTCAGAGGTCATTAAGGAGCAGGTAGGGGTCAGAGGTCATTAAGGAGCAGATAGCGGTTAGGGCTTATTAAGGAGCAGGTAGGTGTTAGGGGTCATTGAGGAGCAGGTAGGGGTTAGGGGTCATTGAGGAGCAGGTAGGGGTTAGGGGTCATTAAGGAGCAGGTAGGGGTTAGGGGTCATTGAGGAGCAGGTAGGGGTTAGGGGTCATTAAGGAGCAGGTAGGGGTTAGGAGTCTTTGAGGAGCAGGTAGGGGTTAGAGGTCATTGAGGAACAGGTAGGGGTTAGGGGTCATTGAGGAGCAGGTAGGGGTTAGAGGTCATTGAGGAGCAGGTAGGGGTTAGGGGTCATTAAGGAGCAGGTAGGGGTCAGAGGTCCTTGGGGAGTAGGTAGGGGTTAGGGGTCATTGAGGAGCAGGTAGGGGTTAGGGGTCATTGAGGAGCAGGTAGGGGTTAGGGGTCATTAAGGAGCAGGTAGGGGTTAGGAGTCTTTGAGGAACAGGTAGGGGTTAGAGGTCATTGAGGAACAGGTAGGGGTTAGGGGTCATTGAGGAGCAGGTAGGGGTTAGAGGTCATTGAGGAGTAGGTAGGGGTTAGGGGTCATTGAGGAGCAGGTAGGGGTTAGGGGTCATTGAGGAGCAGGTAGGGGTTAGGGGTCATTAAGGAGCAGGTAGGGGTTAGGAGTCTTTGAGGAACAGGTAGGGGTTAGAGGTCATTGAGGAACAGGTAGGGGTTAGGGGTCATTGAGGAGCAGGTAGGGGTTAGAGGTCATTGAGGAGCAGGTAGGGGTTAGGGGTCATTAAGGAGCAGGTAGGGGTCAGAGGTCATTGAGGAGCAGGTTCAGAGAACATATCTTAAATAACTGAACATGCTGTGTGCTGCTAAGTTGTTTATAGCATGAATAAATCAATAATCACTTCATCAGCTCCCAGCACAAGGAAATCAATAATCAATTTATCAGCTCCCAGCACAAGGAAATCAATAATCAATTTATCAGCTCCCAGCTCCCAGATCCCAATATTATTGATGAACGGAATATCAATCAGGATCCGTGTTAGAAACTCATATCAGAGCCTTTTTAGAATGTTAATATACACAGAATATCATAGAGAGGGTGGTTCTATATGTGTGTGTGTGTATTTCTATATGTGTGTGTGTGTGTGTGTGTGTGTGTGTGTGTGTGTGAGTGTGTGTATGTATGTGTGTGTGTGTGTTTCCATATATGTGTGTATTTCTATATATATATGTGTGTATGTGTTTGTATTTATATATATATATATATATATATATATATATATATATATATATATATATATATGTGTGTGGTAATGGATGCTTTTATATATCGCTTTTATCCAAAGCAAAAAAAAATGTGTGTGTGTGTGTGTGTGTAGTTCTTTATATTTGTGTGTGTGTCTTTATACTGTATATGTTTGTGTCTGTGTGTGTGTGTGTGTGAGTGCATGTGTGTCTGTGTGTCAATGTGTGTTGCTACAAGCGACACATAGACACTGAGGAACCATTATACCCCCCTAACAAGAACCCAGGGAGGAGGTCCTCCTGGGTGAATGTGGACTGGAAGGTGTGGATGAGTGTCAGTGTGTCTGAGGACCCTCCTCCATCTGGGGACACTCTGTAGAAGGACAGAGAGCCAGCAGGTCGGTCCACATACACTCCTACTCTGTTAGAGGGGGGGAGATCTATGAATGTATTACTACCGTTGTACCAGACAGAGTAACGATCATCAGAACAATGAAGACTCCAGGACTTGTTGTTCTCTCCAAGCCAGCTGTCACCACCCTCTCCTCTCCTAGTGATTCCTCTGTATGTCACTCCTATACCAACATGTCCTTTCCTCTCCACCTCCCAGTAACAGCGGTCAGTCAGACCCTCTCTACACAACACCTGGGGATAGTAGTCAAATCTCTCCAGGTGATCAGGATACGACTCCTCCTCTCTAACCCTCGTCACCTTCCTGTTGTCCTCAGACAGAGAGAGTCCTCTCCAGGCTGTGTTTGGGTCCAGTGTGAGTTCACACTCATCTGATGGGAGAGAGAACCAAAGACATGATGAGTCTACACAGAAATACTCCTGATGAGGTCATCAAGATATGAGCCGTTTGGAGTCAGTTCAATAAACCCTTTAGAAATGGGTGGAGCCGTGAATAACCACTGAGGAAGAAAAAGTACTTGATTGGAAAGTACTCTCTTGATTTATAGATAGGACATCATTAAACACTAGCAGTTGCCAACATTAACCTTGGATAACTACAATTGTGACTTTGATAGGAGAGGTGTTTCTAAGAATTGGTTGCCTAGTTTCCTAGGACCTAAAGTATGATGAATATATCAAATATTATATATTATATACATAATTATAATTATAATATATAACATTATAATTATAATATATATTATAATTATAATTATAATATATAATAATAACATAATCGATTTCTTATAATATATTAATATTTATATATTTAATTGATTAATATAAACATTATTATTGTAACTCCCTCTCATGCAATGATGACAGCTATGCGTTCTTTATGATACTGATAGGATTTATTCAATCCAAACCGTGAGAACTGTGAAACACACACATGAAATACAATAAATCACAGATCAAACAATAACAACATACATTCATATTAATTCTACTTCGTCTCTTAGTGTCACATGTCTTTACAATATTGTTAACCAAAATGAACTTAACCTACAAAACACATTAAATCCTTCTGCAATAATAATAATAATAATAAACTCACTTAACAAACATTTCGTTAGCACTTTAGCTACCTGGCTTGAGCTTACACACAACTAACAACCACAACACCAAACGTACCTTATTGGCTGCATGCAATAAGAGAGGAAATTATGGAACTTCACTGACTGAACTGATCGATCGAACTGACTAACTGTGACGGAACTTTCTCTTATATAGAGATTTCTACACGCGTGTGCGTCGGCATAAACCGTCCTCGGAACACTGTGCGCTTCAACCATTAGTTCCACTCTTACTCTACAGCATTTAGGTAGGAACCAAAAACTGATAGGAACCAAAACTCAAACTGAACACAGAGGCAGTTACACTCCCACCAAACATATCAATTGTATATGATTTTACAATGACTTAGAACCAACATACTACATAGAAAGTAAACAAAACTAAATACAATAACTTCGGTCCTTGGCCTCCACAGAAAAGGTCACTTCCGACTGCGCCTGGGTGTTGAGCACCTGGGCCTTCTTAAGTTCAGGGTCGTCACTTGCGATCTCTCCCACCTTGACTTCTCCACTTGGTTCTCTTTCTCTTGGTAACACGTATCTTCCCAGGCTTTTGTGGATGATACACCCCGTGATGTGGGATATACCAAGCTGGAGCTTTGTAGATGTCTTCCTCTGGAACCCTTTCTGCATCTCCACGGGTTATGGTCCCATCCATGAAGGTCTTGTAGTCTTTGTGGTACTGATCGTTTCTTCTCAACTTTCTTTCTAAGCAATTGAGACGATGGATAGCACAGATCTTGTTATCAGGTAAATTAGGCCTTTCCTTCTTGAATGGCAGCGGCATTTCATAATGACCGTCGCGCTTTAACTTGATGGCCTTCTCCATTTTCGACAGGAACCTTAGATCCTCTTGAGAGATGGGGCTGGCTTCTGACACTCTTTCAGCGAAGTCAGACTCCAGCATCTTTATGGCATCTGCAGGTAACACAACTTCCTTGATCTGTGTTCTACAGACATAGTGCACTTCACTTGTGAGGTCGGAAGAGGACGGTAGACCTGGCGTCACTTGCTTCACAATGACTTGGTGACTGATTCCGATTGTATCTCCATAGTTGAGACACGGTTTACCATATCCCACCACACTCCAGCCCAAGTCTGTTCTCTGAGCAAACGGCTGATGTTCCTCACCAGTCACCACTTGTCTTGGCATGAGGGCTTGAGCACAGTTGTAGCCAATTAACAGGCCGACATCACAGCTTTGCTGAGAAGCGATCTCATCTGCAATGTGTTCAAGATGAGGCCATGCCTTCGCTGTCTCTGGTGTGGGAATATGGTCTCTGTTTGCAGGGATAAACTCTCTTGAGTAAGTCACTGGCAGAGTGATTATCTTGTCTGAATTGACTCCTCTTACTTGTAAACCTGTCAGCTTCCAACAGGACACGACTGTGTTTCTTGAAGCTAGCGTGGAGAGCTTTAGCTGAACTGGTTCACCTTTTGTGTTGAGAGCCTTTGCTGTCTCTTCGAGGATAAAAGTTGTGTCACTTTGTGTATCGAGGAGTGCGTACACCAGAACCTCACGACTTGGCTCACTTGTAGATGACACCCACACTGGAACTATTGTGGATGTATGAGTGTTCCCATCATTCTGGATGACTCTAAACGATGTCGCCTCACGTGATGGTCCCTCTGCCTGGTTTTGTGGCTGATTATTCTCTCTTTCTTTGTACTTTCCACTGTTCCTTGCTCCATCCGGCCTTGTTGACATCCTTTCTTCCTTGGTGCGATCATCATGGAGGCAAGTTGGATGTCTTCTCTCACAGGTGTCGCAGGTGTTTCTATCTCTACAGTCCTTGGAGCGATGGCCAGACTTCAGACAGCCGAAACACAAGTTCTTCTCTTGGACAAACTTAATTCGTTCACTGATTGTCATCTGCATAATCTTGCGACACTTCTGTATACTGTGTCCTGCCCTCTCACAGAAGACACAGCCGGTGGCTACGGCTTTCTCATCTGAGCTGGTTGCTAAAACCCTTGCTCCAGGATCTCTGCTCCTGGAACCCTTGTCCAGACTACTTTCCCCTGGCTTCAGAGCATGAAGAGCGATTGTTGGGTGGCAAGCGATTTGGGCTTCACGTGTGAGGAACTTGACAAACTGGCTGAAGCTCGGGAACATGCCAGTTTCTTCTTCTGTGGCCATGACCTTCCTACGCCATCTTGAAATCAGCCAGTCTGGAAGTTTGGAGAGTATTTTCTGGTTCTCGTTGCAATCATTAAGTATTTCAAGACCTCTGACCTGAGACATGGCAGCCTCACAGCTGCGCAGGAAGTCTGCGAGTTCTTGAAGTTCCACACTGCATTTGGAACTTATTTTGGGCCATGACTCAATCTTATCTCTGAAGGCCTTGGCAATGAGGAATGGATTGCCATATCGCGCATCTAGGATATGCCATGCTGCATAATAGGCTGACTCTGTGGCTAGTAAGAAGTAGCTCTCTATGGCCCTCTTGGCAGATCCACCCACGTACTTGCGCAGATAATATATCTTCTCTTCGGCTGGTATGTTCTTCCTGCCAACAAGCGTCTGAAAGGACACCTTCCAGTCGTTGTATCTGAGTGGGTCACCATTGAACACTGTAGGTTCAGGTATAGGAATGCGACTTGCACTGATGGTTTCTGCGAACAATCTGACAAGAGCTGCGGTGCTGTCTTCAGATCTATCTTCTTGCCTTGTTTGTGATACAGCTCGTGGTGGAGAACGGTGCTGTTCTTGTCTTGGATGTGTTACAGCTCGTGGTGGAGAACGGTGCTGTTCTTGTCTTGGATGTGTTACAGCTCGTGGTGGAGAACGGTGCTGTAATAGGCTAGTTTGAGGCTTGATTTCCACTTCACTCTTCACAGAGACACGTCGATGGAGAAGCTCATTTACTTCTTCATCTGAGCAGTCACTTCGTTTAGCTGCTTGAGCTGAACATTCGCTCTGCTCATACACTTGCTGTCGTGCCTTGGCAGCCTTTAACTTCTTAATAGTTTCCAATCGATTTAGTTCTCTGCGTTTGGCTTCTAGCACACTTTGTCTTTCTGCAGTTTCAGCCTCCATCTTGGCTTTTAACTGGGCGGCTTCAGCCTCCATCTTGGCTTTTAACTGGGCGGCTTCAGCCTCCATCTTGGCTTTTAACTGGGCGGCTTCAGCCTCCTGCCTCCTGTCTTCAGCTTCAAGTCTTTGAAGTTCTTCAATATGACGCTCTTGCTCTAGCAGGACCTTTAAGGTGGCTTGGTTAGCAGCAACCTCAGCCGCTGCACTTGTTCTGCTTGCAGAGGAGAATTTAGTGTGGCGAGAGCTGGTGCCTGTCTTGCCTGAGGCTACAGACACTATCTCTTCCATGAGTTGTTCTTCATGCATTTGACCTTTAGCCTTTCTTGTGCCTGAAAGGTCCATTGCATTATTACAAATCTTCTTTGTTACTGATTCACAAGTGTCGACTCTGCGACGTGCGTTATGGTCAGGCACCTCAATGCGCTTCCAATCGTCATAAACCTCATTCAGACTCCTAGAGGCACTGCATATTTTAGTGACGTGTCCATCCAGCAGGTCGTCTGAGCTCGGTGCACACAGCGCTTGGTTAGCTTCTTTAGCAACATTTTTCCACTTCTCATAGCCCACACTGAAACGATGTGCAACTTTTCTTATTTGCTCATCATGCAGTTCTTGACCCTTTTCCGTCAACATGCGGACTCTTTGGCCTCTTCGTGGCTCTTCTGAGGAAGCGGGGTTGCTAACTATTGTGCCTTCTTCCCTTTGTGGTTGCACGGTTGTGCTGTCTTCATTTGCACCCTCTTTGTCAGGTGCTTGTGCCTGCATGTCTGTGCAATGTACATCCACAACAACCACACGCTGGCTGCCACTCTCAGACATCTTTACTTGGTTTAATGTTGTTACTCACTGCTTTCTGATGCTGTCTTATGGAGCAGTAAGTTCTCACTGTAACTCCCTCTCATGCAATGATGACAGCTATGCGTTCTTTATGATACTGATAGGATTTATTCAATCCAAACCGTGAGAACTGTGAAACACACACATGAAATACAATAAATCACAGATCAAACAATAACAACATACATTCATATTAATTCTACTTCGTCTCTTAGTGTCACATGTCTTTACAATATTGTTAACCAAAATGAACTTAACCTACAAAACACATTAAATCCTTCTGCAATAATAATAACAATAAACTCACTTAGCAAACATTTCGTTAGCACTTTAGCTACCTGGCTTGAGCTTACACACAGCTAACAACCACAACACCAAACGTACCTTATTGGCTGCATGCAATAAGAGAGGAAATTATGGAACTTCACTGACTGAACTGATCGATCGAACTGACTAACTGTGACGGAACTTTCTCTTATATAGAGATTTCTACACGCGTGTGCGTCGGCATAAAACGTCCCCGGAACACTGTGCGCTTCAACCATTAGTTCCACTCTTACTCTACAGCATTTAGGTAGGAACCAAAAACTGATAGGAACCAAAACTCAAACTGAACACAGAGGCAGTTACAATTATATAGTGATATATATTATTATATAAAATATGTTTATTCACATATATTATTAGATATATTTATGTATGATTAACAGCATCCTGATTATGATTGTCTAATAATAATAACACTCATAATACTCATCATTAATAAATAATATTGTTACAGTAATAATATATGTTGTATTTTACAGAAGAAGGATTCATTGTGATGGTTATGCATTATGTAAAAGATACCAACCATCATGTATCTCATCAATATATTAATATATTGATAAGATACATGATGTCCACCATCATGTTCATTCCCAGTAGGACGTCACCTCCTGCTGTGTGGATGGACTTTCAATCTGAGGAGTTAGTGTGTTGTTGTGATGACTCAAACTAAACAGACACTTACACGTCTTTAGAGTCGACCTCAGCAGCTTCTTCATCTCCATGTCCAGTGTCTCCTTCAGCTGATCCAGGGATCTCCTCAAGGTCCCTACGTATGACGGAGGAGGGACCTCCACCCTGGTCCAGTCCCTGGTGTTTGGAGGATTCTTCAGGGATCTGAAGCTCTGGAGGAAGTGGAGGTGGTCTTCAGTGTGTGAGAGCTGCTTCACCTCTGAGCTCCTATTGGTCAGATCTTTAACTTCCTGCTCCAGCTCTTTGATGAGGCCTTCTACTACTTATAATACTACTACTACTACTATTACTTATAATACTACTACTACTACAACTCATACTACTACTACCGCTACTACCATCCACTACTTCTACTACTACTACTACTACTACTACTCCACTACTACTACTAATAAAACAACTAATAATAATACTACTACTACTACATATACTAATTACTACTACTACTACTACAACAACTACTACTACTACTACTACATCTTCTAATGACTACTACTACTACAACTACTTATAATACTACTACTACTACTACCATCCACTACTTATACTACTACTACTACTACTACTACTAACACTACTAATTTTAATACTACTATTACTACTACTACTACTCACAGCTACTACTACTCGTTCGTTATCGTCTGTAGCCCCTGCCACATACCCCTCGCATCGTGGTTCTTTAATTTATCTTCCACTAACGGGCTCTCGTATATTCCTCCGTATTCCCGGAACCAAAGGCGGCGTTACGCACATGTAGGGCAGCGCGAACATCGCCGTTAATCCACGGTTTCTGGTTGGGATATATCCAAACCGACTATGTCGGAACAACGTCATCTATGCACTTCTTGATGAACCCGGTGACCGACGACGCGTACTCTTGATGTTATTGTCCGAGGCAACGCGGAACATGTGCCAGAAAGCGTGATCAAAACAATCCTGCAGCATGATCTGAGTCTGAGTCTGATTGGTCCGACCAGCATTGGACCTCCCTCACAGCGATCGGTTGCTGCTTCAGTCTCTGCCTATACTACTACTACTACTAACACTACTAATAGTAATACTACTACTACTACTATTAACAGCTACTACTACTACTACTCACAGCTACTACTACTACTACTATTCCGCTACTACTACTACTATTACAACTACTACTACTACTACTACAATCGACTACTACTACCAGTACTACAATTACGACAATGACGACTACTACTACTACTACGACTACTACTACTAACACTACTGATACTACTACTATTACTAACAACTATTACTACTACTACAACTACTACTAAAAAAAACGATCTTTTGAAAACGTATTAAACTGTTTAGACAACAGTTTAAAGTGGTTCTAATGTCCCTATATGTGGATATATCCCCATCCATATTCTACTACTACCACTACTACTAAAAAAAACGATCTTTTAAAAACGTATTAAAGTGTTTAGTCAACAGTTTAAAGTGGTTGTAATGTTCCTATATGTGTATATATCTATCTATATAAGATGGAGCAGCGTAGGGCTTGATATAAACATATAATACACATCTACGTTTGCTCGGAAGTGACGTCATCGCGTGGCCCCGCCCCCCATGGCGTCACTTCCGAGGAAACAAAGCGTAGCGGAGCATAAAAGGCAAGACGCGACGCGGAGATAACAGTTCCTCTTTGAGACGCGACGAGGAGAGAACAGTTGAAAGAACACCAGCCTTTGTCCAACTAAGCGGTGGACAGCGTTCTGAGGTGAGTAGTGAGTGTTGACCAAGGGCTTCAAAGAGTTAGTTCTGCACGAGGGAGCCTGTTCAAACCGACACACTTTGATGGTGGACCATTGTTAAGTTCATGTAGTATTAGATGTGTATTATATGTTTATATCAAGCCCTACGCTACTCCATCACTCATATAGATAGAGATATATACACATATAGGGACATTACAACCAGTTTAAACTGTTGTCTAAACACTTTCATACGTTTTTAAAAGATCGTTTTTTTTAGTAGTAGTGGTAGAATATAGATGGGGATATATACACATATAGGGACATTAGAACCACTTTAAACTTGTCTAAACACTTTAATACGTTTTTAAAGATCTTTTTTTTTGTAGTAGTAGAATTTGAGTAGTAGTTGTAGTAATAGTTGTTAGTAGTATCAGTAGTGGATTGTATTATAAGTAGTAGTAGCAGTAGTAGTTAGATGTATTAGTATTAGTAGTATTATAATTAGTAGTAGTAGTAGTTGTAGTAGTAGAATAAGTATTTGTAGTAGTATCAGTAGTGTTAGTAGTAGTAGTAGTAGTAGTAGTCGTTAGTGGTAGTTGTAGTAGTAGTAGTATTATTAGTAGTAGTAGTTGTAGTAGTAGTAGAATAAGTATTTGTAGTAGTTGTTGAGTAGTAGTAGTAGTAGCTGTGAGTAGGAGTATTAGTATTAATAATATTAGTAGTAGTATAAGTAGTGGATGGTAGTAGTAGTAGTAGCTGTGAGTAGTAGTATTAATATTAGTAGTGTTAGTAGTAGTATAAGTAGTGGATGGTAGTAGTGGTAGTAGTTTTATAAGTAGTAGTTTTAGTAGTAGTAGTCATTAGCAGATGTAGTAGTAGTAGTAGTAGTTTTATTAGTAGTAGTAGTAATATTAGTAGTAGTAGTAGTAGTTGTTGTATTAGTAGTGGTAGTAGTAGTAGTAGTATTATAAGTAGTAGTAGTAGTATCAGTAGTAGTTGTAATTGTAGTAGTAGTATTAGTAGTACCTCTCTCTCTCTTTCTCTTTCTCTTTCTCTCTCTCTCTTTACAGTACAATTTAATACGTTTTAAAAAAAGGTTGTTTTCTAACTTGATTCAACAATGTGTTCTAGGAATGGCCTCTGCTAAATCTTCCTGGTCTGAGGATAACTTTTCCTGTTTCGTCTGTCAGGATGTGTTCCTGAGTCCAGTTTTCACACCATGTGGACACAACTTCTGTAGAGCCTGTATCACCACGTTCTGGGAGGACAAGGTCCAGTTCAAATGTCCTCTTTGCAACGAGCTGTTCCACACAAGACCCGATCTACGGGTCAATATCCTCCTATCAGAGATGGTTGATCAGATTAGACGGCCAGAACCGGTCAAAGAGCAGCCTTGTGTTGAACCAGGAGAAGTTCCCTGTGACGTCTGTACCGGGACCAAGCTGAAGGCTGTCAAGTCCTGCCTAGTGTGTCATAGCTCCTTCTGCCACTCCCACCTGGAGCCACATCAGAGAGTCGCAGGCCTGACGAAACATAAGTCAAGTCAAGTCAAGTCAAGTTTATTGTCACTTCACAGTTTACAGTTTAGTATAAAGCAGTGATGTGAAATTCTTGTGTGCAATACCCGACGACAGACAGCAGTTATAAAATAAGATAAAATAAAAATAGATAAAGAATAGAATAAAAAATAGAATAAAGAATATAAAATAAAAATAAAAAATGCAATTTATAAAATGCAAAAATCAGCACAGAAAAGAGCAATATATATATATAAATCAATGTAATAAAATATACATTGTTATATGTTATACGCCCTTGTTCAGCAGCCTGATGGCCTGACTGTGGAAGCTATCTCTAAGCCTATTTGTACGACACTTGATACTGCGGTATCGCCTGCCTGACGGTAATAGTGAGTAAAGTTCGTGGCTGGGGTGGGCAATGTCTTTTATAATTCTTTTGGCCTTGGCCACGCACCGCTGGTTGTAAATGTCCAGGAGGGAGGGGAGCTCACCTCCAACGATATACTGGGCCGTCCGCACCACCCTTTGAAGCGCTCTGCGCTCGAGTGCCGTGCAGTTCCCGTACCAGGCGGTGATACACCCTGTCAGAACACTCTCGATGGTGCCGTTGTAGAATGTTCTCAGGATGCGGGGACCCATGCTGAATTTCTTCAGACGCCTGAGAAAATACAGGCGTTGTTGGGCCCTTTTCACCACGTGTGTGGTGTGCGTGGACCATGTGAGGTCCTCGGAGATGTGCACGCCGAGGAACCTGAAGCTGCTGACCCTCTCTACTGCAACGCCGTCGATGGAGATAGGGCTGTGCTCTCCCCTCTGCCTCCTGAAGTCCACGATCAGCTCCTTGGTCTTCTTGACGTTGAGGGCGAGGCTGTTCTCCTGGCACCACTGCTCCAGCGATCCGACCTCCTCCCTGTAGGCTGTCTCGTCGTCGCCGGCGATCAGGCCCATCACTGTCGTGTCGTCAGCAAACTTGACGATGACGTTGGAGCTGTGCATAGCCATGCAGTCGTGGGTGTAGAGGGAGTAGAGGAGAGGGCTCAGCACGCATCCCTGGGGGGCTCCCGTGTTGAGGGTCAGTGGCTCTGATGTGGTGCTGCCCATCCTCACCACCTGGCGGCGGTCCGACAGGAGGTTCAGTATCCAGCTGCACATGGATGGGGGTACGCCTAGACCTCTCAGCTTGGTGTCGAGCTTGGCAGGAACTATTGTGTTGAATGCTGAGCTGTAGTCCACAAACAGCATTCGCACATAACAGTTCTTCCCCTCCAGGTGGGAAAGGGCAGTGTGGAGGGCCATGGCAATTGCGTCGTCCGTGGATCTATTTTGACGATATGCAAATTGCCATGGGTCCAGCGTGGTAGGTAACACGGAGCAAATAAAGTCCTTGACCAACCTCTCGAAGCATTTGCTAACGATCGAGGTGAGGGCCACAGGTCTGTAGTCATTCAGGCATGTTACCTTGGTTTGTTTAGGGACAGGCACGATGGTGGATATCTTGAAGACCGCGGGGACAACAGCCTGGGACAGGGAGAGGTTGAAGATGTCTGCAAAGACTCCTGCCAACTGGTCTGCGCATGCTCTGAGGACGCGGCCCGGGATGTCGTCGGGGCCTGCCGCCTTACGGATGTTCAGCCGCTTAAAGGTGCGGCGCACATCCGCCTCCGAGATGCGCAGCTGGCTGGTCTCCCCAGTCGGTGCTGGCTTCAGCGGGCTGCCGTTTACGTCGAACCGAGCAAAAAATGTATTTAGCTCTCCTGGGAGGGAGGTAGAGGAGTTCTCTACACAACTGGTTCTCCCTCTGAAGTTCGTTATCTTCTGCAGCCCCTGCCACATACCCCTCGCATCGTGTTTCTTGAATTTATCTTCCACTCTGTCCTTATACTCCCGCTTGGCAGTGACGATGGTCTTACGGAGGTCGTAACGGGCTCTCGTATATTCCTCCGTATTCCCGGAACCAAAGGCGGCGTTACGCGCATGTAGGGCAGCGCGAACATCGCCGTTAATCCACGGTTTCTGGTTGGGATATATCCGAACCGACTTGGTCGGAACAACGTCATCTATGCACTTCTTGATGAACCCGGTGACCGACGACGCGTACTCGTTGATGTTATTGTCCGAGGCAACGCGGAACATGTGCCAGTCAGCGTGATCAAAACAATCCTGCAGCGTAGAATCTGATTGGTCCGACCAGCATTGGACCTCCCTCACAGCGATCGGTTGCTGCTTCAGTCTCTGCCTATAGGCGGGGAGTAGCTGGATAGAGCGGTGATCTGATTTGCCGAACGGTGGGCGGAGGAGGGCCTTGTAGCCATCACGGAAGGGAGTGTAGCAGTGGTCGAGGATCCGCTCGCCCCGTGTGTTGCTCTTTATGTGTTGGTAGAACTTCGGGAGAACCTTCTTCAGGTTCGCCTTGTTGAAGTCCCCCGCCACGATGAGAGCAGCCTCGGGGTGGGCCGACTCCTGTTCGCTGATAGCCCCGTACAGTTCCTTCAGCGCTGTGTCCGTGTTGGCTTGTGGGGGAATGTAAACAGCGGTCACGGTTACCGCTGTAAACTCCCGAGGTAGCCAGTATGGACGGCACATAAGCATCAGGTACTCCAGGTCCGGGGAACAGAAAGACTTGAGGGGATGTACATGACTTTGGTTGCACCAAGATCTGTTTATCATGAGACATACCCCCCCTCCGCGATCTTTACCGGAGAGAGCCTTTGTTCTGTCCGCCCGGTGTACGGAAAATCCCGTCGGCTCGATAGCTGCGTCGGTAACCCCCTCCGACATCCATGTCTCCGTAAGGCAGATAATACAATTGTCCCTAGTTTCCCGGTGGAATTGAATACGAGCCTGTAGTTCGCTTAACTTATTGTCCAGAGACTGTACATTAGCCAGTAGAATGGTGGGTAGTGGGGGGCGATCGGATCGACATCTCAGCCTGACAAGCACGCCGGCTCGCTTCCCTCGCTTCCTCCGGCGACGCTTGCGCGTAATCGTGCCCAAAATGGACGGAGATAATCCAGCTGTGACTTCGGGCGGGACGTCCGAGCCGAAAGAATGAAAAAACTCCGGTAGGCGGCGAGCGACTGTCGATCTGATCTCCCAAAGTGTGCAGAAGTTATAGTGAACTTGCTGCTAACATCCTGAACTAAAATAGTTGCGATAAAAATAATAAATAACAAAAAACTGCGTCGTCGTGCGGGAGCTCGCGACACGGCAGCCATCTCGTACGGCGCCATACTCCAATCCT
>CM051023.1:4226018-4283018 GCA_027704905.1 Muraenolepis orangiensis | reverse complement strand
GTCATTAGGAGCAGGTAGGGGTCAGAGGTCATTAGGAGCAGGTAGGGGTCAGAGGTCATAAAGGAGCAGGTAGGGCTCAGAGGTCATTAAGGAGCAGGTAGGGGTCAGAGGTCATTAAGGTGACTGTACCTAAAGAGGCAGTGACTGTACCTAAAGAGGCAGAGACTGTACCTAAAGAGACAGTGACTGTACCTAAAGAGTCGGTGACTGTACCTAAAGAGGCAGTGACTGTACCTAAAGAGGCAGGGACTGTACCTAAAGAGGCAGTGACTGTACCTAAAGAGGCAGGGACTGTACCTAAAGAGGCAGTGGCTGGCAGGGGCTGTCATCGTGGTACAGAGTTCAGAGGAGGGGGGGGCTGTCCTCGTGGTACAGAGGTCAGAGGGGGGGGCTGTCATCGTGGTACAGAGGTCAGAGGGGGGGGGGGCTGTCATCGTGGTACAGAGGTCAGAGGGGGGGGGGGGGCTGTCATCGTGGTACAGAGGTCAGAGGGGGGGGGGGGCTGTCATCGTGGTACAGAGGTCAGAGGGGGGGGGGGGCTGTCATCGTGGTACAGAGGTCAGAGGGGGGAGGGCTGTCATCGTGGTACAGAGGTCAGAGGGGGGGGGGGGGCTGTCATCGTGGTACAGAGGTCAGAGGGGGGGGGGGGTCTGTCATCGTGGTACAGAGGTCAGAGGGGGGGGGCTGTCATGGTGGTAGAGTTCAGGGGGGGGGGTGTGGGGGCTGTTATCGTGGTCCAGAGTTCAGAGGAGGGGGGGGGCTGTCATCGTGGTACAGAGGTCAGAGGGGGGGGGGGCGTGGAGCAGAGTTCAGGGAGATGACAGCTGAGGGGAAGAAGCTGTTCCTCAGCTGCTTGACTTGAAACAGAGGTTCCTGTAGCGCCTCCCAGAGGGGAGGAGGGCCAACAGTCCATGGTTGGGGTGAGACCTGTCTTTGGGGTGAGACCTGTCTTTGGGTGAGAGCTGTCTTTGGGGTGAGACCTGTCTTTGGGGGGAGACCTGTCATTGGGGTGAGAGGTGTCTTTGGGTGAGACGTGTCTTTGGGGTGAGACCTGTCTTTGACTATTTGCTGTGCCTTCCTCAGAAAAGGCACAGCAAATTGTCAAATTGTCAAATTGTCTGTGTGTGTGTGTGCGTGTGTGTGTGTGTACTTCTCAGTCCAGGTACGCTGGAGAGTCTGTGGCCATGTTCCATTTCAGGGTCTGCAGCCTAAAAGGCTGCATTTGAAGGCTGCATACGTCACAGCAGCCGCGACAAGGCTGTCCCATTCCGTCGGCTCCTTCAAATGCAGCCTTCAAATGCAGCCTTAATTTCCCGAAATTGAAGTGTGCATCGATGCAGACTTCTGCAGCATTCGGTGCCAGAATATCCCAGAATGCATTTCACCAACCCAACAGAATTGTGGGCCGTGTTCAATTTCAGGACAGAATTTGAGCGCGGCTAAAAGCAGTTTTAGATCTCGCTGTAGCACTGTAATTCAGTCACTTTATTAAGTTTTATTATTTTATTACGCGACAATATACCTATGTAGATTATACATATGTTGTCAGTTTATCCAAATAAAGCCTGTTTAGAAATATGCTACGGCGATTTCGGAGATGTCGGGAGCCGCATATGGGAAGCGCTGGCGCGGGCCAGCTGGTCTCCCAGGCCGCCAGTGTGTGTGTGTGTGTGTATATATATGTATATATATATATGTGTATATATGTATATATATATATATATGTATATATATATATATATGTATATATATATATATGTATATATATATATATGTATATGTATATATATATATGTATATATATATATATATATATATATATATATATATATATATATCTATATATATATATATCTATATATATGTATATATATGTATCTATATATGTATATATATGTATCTATATGTATCTATATATGTATATATATATACATATATATATATATGTATATATATCTATATATATATATTATTACTAGGAATTATAACTTCACCAATATTAACCAATCTTTATTTACCCATGGTTCTGTCTTAGCCGAAATAACATCAAACGTCGACGCCGGCGGTGAAACTCCAGCTCCTTAAGTTCATTAGTTCAAAAGAATACTGAATACAAATCATCCATTTTTAACACGCAATTGATTTCCCTCGTATTATTAAACTCTCAAAAAGAGGCTTCTAGTTGGACTATCTCCGCGGCTCTGGTCAGCGCGCGACGACGGTGGGCGTGGCGCTCGGTGACGCAGCTGGTGACGCATTCAGGAAGTACTCCGTAGGCTAGACCGTCCCATTTAACACGTTTCAGAAGCAGCCTTCGAAGCAGCCTTAAGACTGCAGCCGAAGGATGCAGCCTTAAGGCTGCAGACCCTGAAATGGAACACGGCCTTAAACAGGCCGGCTGATTCTCATGCGCTGCAGGTGTGGGGAATGTAAATGCGGGTTGACGCTGCCCCCTAGTGGAGGCAGGGTGAATAGCCATCGTGACAATTAACATCATACACATTGATATTATTAAGAATATTAGAGATATTAACATCATACACATTGATATTATATATTAATATTATAGATATTAACATTATACACATTGATATTATATATGAATATAATATAGATAATAGGTTAATATCTATAATATTCATATATAATATCAATGTGTATAACGTTACTATTATTAACATTATATTAACATAACATTGATATTATATTTATATATATATAAATAATTATGAATATCATTAATATGAATCTAATATATATATACACGAAGGTTATATATATATATTAACTTTATATACCTTATTATTAATATGAATATAATATATGTAAACATTGTACACATTGGTAATATATATATACATATATATATATATATATAGGAATAGGAATATTATTAATATGATTATAAAATATATTAACATTATACACATCTATCAATATCAATATTGTATAGGAATAGGAATATTATGTATAATAACATTATATATATTCATATTATTATGAATGGTATAAATATTCACATTATAGACAAGAATATGACTTTTATAAATATGAATTTTATAGAAATTAATATAATAGATATTATAACGTATAATATTACGATTAATATAATTCATATATAGAGATATACATGTAGATAAACATAGATAAACACACACAGTATCACAGTAGATACTGTGTGAGAATAGAGAGAGAGAGAGAGAGAGAGAGAGAGAGAGAGAGAGAGAGAGAGAGAGAGAGAGAGAGAGAGAGAGAGAGAGAGAGAGAGAGAGAGAGAGATAGATAGATAGATAGATAGATAGATAGATAGATAGATAGACATACAACAAACAACTAATATATAAATTGTAAATACACAAAGGACTAGTATAATTTCCCTCGGGATAAATAAAGTAATCTGAATATAAATAGACGTGACTGTCCTCCACCTCTCAGACCGACCAGCAGAGGGCGCCAGAGGACAACAACACAATGACAAACAAACCAGCGAGCCGCTCTTCATCGCGTTACCGTTGGGCTGCTAAGAGAACCAGAAACCATATTCATATATTTATGTTATTGGTCCCGTCCATCTCATTGCCTTCACACACATTGTGTTTAATCTAATAAAAAGACCTTGTCTGCATCTCCGTGTGTATATCAATGTTTAATGTCCTCTCAGTCGGAGCTGGGCTTCCATGTGTTGAACCAACACAACACATTTTAATCTAATCTATGACCATGCGATCATACCGCAGACCAAGCATTATGAAATATAATGTCAGATTATCACGCCATTATCAAGCTTGGCGTGATAATCTGACATTATATTTCATAATGAAATATAACACTATGACATTTTATTACAGGACGCTCCCTTACAGACGGTCCTTATAGACGCTCCCTTACAGACGGTCCTTATAGACGCTCCCTTACAGACGTCCTTATAGACGCTCCCTTACAGACGGTCCTTATAGACGATCCCTTACAGACGGTCCTTATAGACGCTCCCTTACAGACGGTCCTTATAGACGCTCCCTTACAGACGGTCCTTATAGACGCTCCCTTACAGACGGTCCTTATAGACGCTCCCTTACAGACGGTCCTTATAGACGCTCCCTTACAGACGGTCCTTATAGACGCTCCCTTACAGACGGTCCTTATAGACGCTCCCTTACAGACGCTCCCTTACAGACGGTCCTTATAGACGCTCCCTTACAGACGGTCCTTATAGACGCTCCCTTACAGACGGTCCTTAAAGACGCTCCCTTACAGACGGTCCTTATAGACGCTCCCTTACAGACGGTCCTTAAAGACGCTCCCTTACAGACGGTCCTTATAGACGCTCCCTTACAGACGGTCCTTATAGACGGTCCCTTACAGACGGTCCTTATAGACGCTCCCTTACAGACGGTCCTTAAAGACGCTCCCTTACAGACGGTCCTTATAGACGCTCCCTTACAGACGGTCCTTATAGACGGTCCCTTACAGACGGTCCTTATAGACGCTCTCTTACAGACGGTCCTTATAGACGCTCCCTTACAGACGGTCCTTATAGACGCTCCCTTACAGACGGTCCTTATAGACGCTCCCTTGTATCAGTGCGCATGTGCGACCAGAACGGAACCAGATATGACTGTAAACCCGTTTCAACCTGCTCAATACTAGTTTAGTTATTGTCATTTCACGCTGTTTCTCTCTAGTAAAGTGATGGAACAAATGTAACTCTGTTGTTATTTAGGATGCAATATGTCAGCCTTAACACGCAGAGCTGTGTTAGTCAGAGCTTGGTGTTCAGTTCATCTCCTCCATGAGGAGGACTTACTTCCCTTCTCCCCTTGAGAAAGAACCACCAGGAGACCACGCAATGACTCAGCATTTATTTAGTCTAGTTGTTATTGTAGGCCTACAAGCTAAATACATAGTGATGCTAATCATTGGAGAGGTAGATAAATCTATTATAGTGGACGATACTGACATAATAACTCATACACAAACAGTTTTGCATGTATTTAAAACCACTAAAAGTATTGTATTCACACCCTTAATATATACAGTATAACTATTTGAAGTATTCAGACCTTAGGTATTGATGAAGATAATGTTATGCTCTATTTAAACCAAAGGCATGGTAATCTATCCTCCTTCCCCTCCCCCACCTCTCTCTCCCTCCTTCTCTTCTCCCCCTCTATCCTCCTCCCTCCCCATCTCTCTCCCTCCTTCTCCTCCTCCCTCCCCACCTCTCTCCCTCCTTCTCTTCTCTCCCCACCTCTCCCCCTCTATCCTCCTCCCTCCCCCACCTCCTGGGCTCCGAGGGGCTCCTGGGCTCCAGGGCTCTGAGGGGCTCCTGGTCTCTGATGGGCTCCTGGGCTCCGAGGGGCTCCTGGGCTCTGAGGGGCTCCTGGGCTCCGAGGGGCTCCTGGGCTCTGAGGGGCTCCTGGGCTCTGAGGGGCTCCTGGTCTCTGAGGGGCTCCTGGGCTCTGAGGGGCTCCTGGGCTCAGAGGGGCTCTGAGGGGCTCCTGGTCTCTGAGGGGCTCCTGGTCTCTGAGGGGCTCCTGGGCTCTGAGGGGCTCCAGGGCTCTGAGGGGCTCCTGGTCTCTGATGGGTTCCTGGGCTCCGAGGGGCTCCTGGGCTCCGAGGGGCTCCTGGGCTCCGAGGGGCTTCTGGGCTCTGAGGGGCTCCAGGACTCTGAGGGGCTCCTGGTCTCTGATGGGCTCCTGGGCTCCGAGGGGCTCCTGGGCTCAGAGGGGCTCCTGGGCTCTGAGGAGCTCCTGGGCTCAGAGGGGCTCCTGGGCTCTGAGGGGCTCCAGGGCTCTGAGGGGCTCCTGGGCTCAGAGGGGCTCTGAGGGGCTCCTGGGCTCTGAGGGGCTCCTGGTCTCTGAGGGGCTCCAGGACTCTGAGGGGCTCCTGCTCTCAGAGGGGCTCCTGGGCTCTGAGGGGCTCCTGGGCTCTGAGGGGCTCCTGGTCTCTGAGGGGCTCCTGGGCTCTGAGGGGCTCCTGGTCTCTGAGGGGTTCCTGGCCTCTGAGGGGCTCCTGGGCTCTGAGGGGCTCCTGGTCTCTGAGGGGTTCCTGGCCTCTGAGGGGCTTCTGGGCTCCTTGGGGCTCCGATGGGCTCCTGGGTTCTGAGGGCCACCTGGGCTCTGAGGGGCTTCTGGGCTCCTAGGGGCTCCGCAGGGCTCCTGCAGCCCAGTGGTGGCGTTAGCTCCGCATCGATATCGTCGAGGGCAACGACTCCATAAAGTAAAACAAGTGAAAATGTATTAAAACATGTCTTCACTACACTTTACTGTTTTTAGAAAGTAGCATCCTGACGTTAGCTTTTGTTACCAAAGGCATGGTAATCTATCCTCCTTCCCCTCCCCCACCTCTCTCTCCCTCCTTCTCTTCTCCCCCTCTATCCTCCTCCCTCCCCATCTCTCTCCCTCCTTCTCCTCCTCCCTCCCCACCTCTCTCCCTCCTTCTCTTCTCTCCCCACCTCTCCCCCTCTATCCTCCTCCCTCCCCCACCTCCTGGGCTCCGAGGGGCTCCTGGGCTCCAGGGCTCTGAGGGGCTCCTGGTCTCTGATGGGCTCCTGGGCTCCGAGGGGCTCCTGGGCTCTGAGGGGCTCCTGGGCTCCGAGGGGCTCCTGGGCTCTGAGGGGCTCCTGGGCTCTGAGGGGCTCCTGGTCTCTGAGGGGCTCCTGGGCTCTGAGGGGCTCCTGGGCTCAGAGGGGCTCTGAGGGGCTCCTGGTCTCTGAGGGGCTCCTGGTCTCTGAGGGGCTCCTGGGCTCTGAGGGGCTCCAGGGCTCTGAGGGGCTCCTGGTCTCTGATGGGCTCCTGGGCTCCGAGGGGCTCCTGGGCTCCGAGGGGCTCCTGGGCTCCGAGGGGCTTCTGGGCTCTGAGGGGCTCCAGGACTCTGAGGGGCTCCTGGTCTCTGATGGGCTCCTGGGCTCCGAGGGGCTCCTGGGCTCAGAGGGGCTCCTGGGCTCTGAGGAGCTCCTGGGCTCAGAGGGGCTCCTGGGCTCTGAGGGGCTCCAGGGCTCTGAGGGGCTCCTGGGCTCAGAGGGGCTCTGAGGGGCTCCTGGGCTCTGAGGGGCTCCTGGTCTCTGAGGGGCTCCAGGACTCTGAGGGGCTCCTGCTCTCAGAGGGGCTCCTGGGCTCTGAGGGGCTCCTGGGCTCTGAGGGGCTCCTGGTCTCTGAGGGGCTCCTGGGCTCTGAGGGGCTCCTGGTCTCTGAGGGGTTCCTGGCCTCTGAGGGGCTCCTGGGCTCTGAGGGGCTCCTGGTCTCTGAGGGGTTCCTGGCCTCTGAGGGGCTTCTGGGCTCCTTGGGGCTCCGATGGGCTCCTGGGTTCTGAGGGCCACCTGGGCTCTGAGGGGCTTCTGGGCTCCTAGGGGCTCCGCAGGGCTCCTGCAGCCCAGTGGTGGCGTTAGCTCCGCATCGACATCGTCGAGGGCAACGACTCCATAAAGTAAAACAAGTGAAAATGTATTAAAACATGTCTTCACTACACTTCACTGTTTTTAGAAAGTAGCATCCTGACGTTAGCTTTTGTTATCAAGGCTATGCTAGCGGCTAACAGAAGCCTAGCAATCATAGCTACTAATTTGTGATGATAGGAACATAACATTGATGTGATAATGAGCAGCTCGCTAAACAGATTAGAAATATAAAGCTGGTTGGCAACACGGGAAAGATTTATAAAGTAAAACTGTAACACACTTTAACTGTGTGTGTGCGTGTGTCTGTGCGTGTGTGCGTGTGTGCGTGGGCACGTGCGTGTGTGCGTTTGTGTGTGTAAGGCCACCGTTGAAAGACCTCAACGAAATGACAGAAGACATTTGGTAAAAGACGTACAGAAAGCGATCCCCACCATCTCCAATATCTTCATATTTCATATTTTCCCTCCATTAGTGTGAGTTTGAGAGAACTGCACCAGATGCCGACGTCATGTCAAACACATCATTTAAATCAACGTCTGCCTGGGACTCCCAAACACACACGCTCAGCACTCACTGCCTTATGGTCATTGGGTCAACTTTGACCTGCACTATTTAACATGACTAAGGGCTTTCTGTTGTCATGACGTTGAAACGAATGAGTTTAAAAAAGGTAAGTGTGACTTATTATGACTTATGATTAATAAAAAAATAACAACGTGTGCTGGTGGTATATTTGTGTGTGTGTGTGTGTCTGTCAACTGGCTCATGTGTGTACTGACTCATGTGTGTGTGTGTGTGTGTGTGTGTCGGTGTGTGTGTGTGTGTCTGTGAACTGGCTCATGTGTGTACTGACTCGTGTGTGTGTGTGTGTGTGTGTGTGTGTGTGTGTGTGTGTGTGTGTGTCAGAATGACAGAGAGAGACAACCTCTCTCTCTCCCTTCTCTCCCCCGTCTCCCCCAGGAGCACCAGTCTCACCCCTGGTGGCTCCTGTCAGCCCAGTAGTGTCGGAGGGGGGGATTCATAAAGGAGACCCACTTTAACCTGAATCTGAAGAGGATTCAATCCTCTATCTGGTCACACACATGTACACACACACAGAAATGAGTCTCACTCATTCAACCCCTCCTCGTGTTATCAGGAGCAGTGGGCAGCTATTGGTATATACAGCTGCACAGGGAGCATTAGGGGTCTGGTGCCTTGCTCAAGGGCAGCTCAGCCCAGTGCCCAGGTGTTTGGGGGACTTGAATCTGCGACCTTGCGGTTCCCAACAGTCCTAACAGACCGAGCCACCCTGCAGCCCCTCCGCCTCAACCAGCTAAGGATTCTTGCTCCGTCACCCCTGATGAATTCCTCTGGAATTGACACTAAAACAAACAGAAAGCCTCATTATTATTATTAACGACCTCGTGAAAAGTCATTATAACGACCTTGTGAAAAGTCATTATAACGACCTCGTGAAAAGTCATTATAACGACCTCGTGAAAAGTCATTATAACGACCTCGTGAAAAGTCATTAGAACGACCTTGTGAAAAGTCATTATAACGACCTTGTGAAAAGTCATGATAACGACCTCGTGAAAAGTCATTATAACGACCTCGTGAAAAGTCATTATAACGACCTTGTGAAAAGTCATTATAACGACCTTGTGAAAAGTCATTATAACGACCTTGTGAAAAGTCATTAGAACGATGTTTTGGATTGTTGGGTAATCAATTCATCATGAAGGCCAACTTAGAGAAATCCACATCTAGTTTTATGTTTGGTTGTGTTCATGTTGCGTTGGAGGATGTCATTATGTGAGGCGGTATCACCGTTTAAACACCCTGTTCACCATCACATCTTCTGCTTCTTCTTCATTAACAACATCTAACTACTTAGTTTCATGTTTTTATAAAGATTTAAAGGATTGTCCACACTCTGTGTGTGTGTGTGTGTGTGTGTGTGTGTGTGTGTGTGTGTGTGTGTGTGTGCGTGTGTGTGTTTGCATGTGCATTTGTATGTGTGTGTGTGTGTGTGTGTGTGTGTGTGTGTGTGTGTGTGTGTGTGTATTGTCACAAACCAGGCCGCATGGCCGTGACAAAGAAGGAAGACGCACACAAAAGAGCTAACTTGTACCTAAAAGTAATTTATTAATAATAAAGTAAATTAGCACAGATCAATAAACCTAAACTAAGAGTGGAGTGTGTCATCAGTGATCAGGGGTGTAAGTGAGTAGGTGAATGTAGGAGTGAAGGAGGATGGATGTGCAATGTTGTATTTAAGATGAAACCGAAGAAACAGAAATCAAACTGGTGTCCCTTGGGAGGAGAGCATCCCCCATGAAGGGGAAGGCTTTAAGGAGAGCATCCCCCATGAAGGGGAAGGCTTTAAGGGGAGCACCCCCCATGAAGGGGAAGGCTTTAAGGGGAGCACCCCACATGAAGGGGAAGGCTTTAAGGGGAGCACCCCACATGAAGGGGAAGGCTTTAAGGGGAGAACCCCACATGAAGGGGAAGGCTTTAAGGGGAGCATCCCCCATGAAGGGGAAGGCTTTAAGGGGAGCACCCCCCATGAAGGGGAAGGCTTTAAGGGGAGCATCCCCCATGAAGGGGAAGGCGTTAAGGGGAGCATCCCCCATGAAGGGGAAGGCTTTAAGGGGAGCACCCCCCATGAAGGGGAAGGCTTTAAGGGGAGCACCCCACATGAAGGGGAAGGCTTTAAGGGGAGCACCCCACATAAAGGGGAAAGCTTTAAGGGGAGCACCCCACATGAAGGGGAAGGCTTTAAGGGGAGCACCCCACATGAAGGGGAAGGCTTTAAGGGGAGCACCCCACATGAAGGGGAAGGCTTTAAGGGGAGCACCCCACATGAAGGGGAAGGCTTTAAGGGGAGCACCCCCCATGAAGGGGAAGGCTTTAAGGGGAGCACCCCACATGAACGGGAAGGCTTTAAGGGGAGCACCCCACATGAAGGGGAAGGCTTTAAGGGGAGCACCCCACATGAAGGGGAAGGCTTTAAGGGAAGCACCCCACATGAAATGGAAGGCTTTAAGGGGAGAACCCCCCATGAAGGGGAAGGCTTTAAGGGGAGCACCCCACATGAAGGGGAAGGCTTTAAGGGGAGCACCCCCCATGAAGGGGAAGGCTTTAAGGGGAGCACCCCACATGAAGGGGAAGTCTTTAAGGGGAGCACCCCCCATGAAGGGGAAGGCTTTAAGTGGAGCACCCCACATGAAGGGGAAGTCTTTAAGGGGAGCACCCCACATGAAGGTCGGGGAAGGCTTTAAGGGGAGCACCCCCATGAAGGTCGGGGAAGGCTTTAAGGGGAGCACTGGCACACTGCCCCTGGTGATGCCAGTAAACGACCAGCTAGAAGGAGAAAACTAAACAATTAGGACACACAGCCCCCCTCTACAAGCAAGAATGAGAGGTGTGTGTGTGTGTGTGTGTGTGTGTGTGTGTGTGTGTGTGTGTGTGTGTGTGTGTGTGTGTGTGTAAAACAGCCTCTAACCCTAACCCTTAGAGAGAAGCAATACAATGTGGAATGAGTGATCCAGAAAGAGATAGAGAGAGATATAAAAGAGAGAGAGATGGAAAGATAAGAGATAAAGGAGAGAGGTAGAAGAGAGAGAGAGAGAGAGAGAGAGAGAGAGAGAGAGAGAGAGAGAGAGAGAGAGAGAGAGAGAGAGAGAGAGAGAGAGAGAGAGAGAGAGGTAGAAGAGAGAGACAGATGAATGATGAGTGTGATTAAACATGCTGATTAATCACACTCATCGAGACGAGACAAAGGGTAGGTCCTCGTCCTATTTGACCTCTCTCTCTCTCTCTCTCTCTCTCTCTCTCTCTCTCTCTCTCTCTCTCTCTCTCTCTCTCTCTCTCTCTCTCTCTCTCTCTCTCTCTCTCTCTCTCTCTCTCTCTCTCTCTCTCTCTCTCTCTCCCATCACTTGACCTTTTGTTATTATCATTGTTTCATCACCTCTGTGATCTAATGTCTCCCTCAGCATCTTTTAGAAGAGGGGAGAGGTGTGTGTGTGTGTGTGTGTGTGTGTGTGTGTGTGTGTGTGTGTGTGTGTGTGTGTGTGTGTGTGTGTGTGTGTGTGTGTGTGTGTGTGTGTGTGTGATGGCTATAGCTCAGCAGGAATACCAGCGGAGATCCCTCCCTGGGAGACGGTTATCTCCATAAAGTTCTCTTGATACATTATTGACACCAAGGCCACGACAAACCAAAGCCTTTCCCATCAGACTTGAGCCTCTCTAGATTCCCCCAGGAGTCCTCCATCATGTAGAGCAGGGGTTCCCAACCTTTTTCACCCAGAGCCCCCCCAAATGACTCCTTTGCGCACCCCCCCCCCCCCGGAATTTGTGCACCAAACTTTGAAACTTTAATTGCCGCTGTTGCCAAGGCAGCGTTAATTTGAGTTTCAAAGTCTCAAAAATGCTACAACTACTGTCACAAACTGGATGAATGTAAAGTATTTTGTTAAAGGAGGATGAAAGCGTAATTAAGGAGCACTATTGGAGTGACTTGTATGGGTATTGGACTCGGGATTAATTAATTTGGATGCCCGCTGTATGAATAAATTAAAGGACGGCGCAAGTGGAAACAATTCGCAAAGAGATTAAACTGTTTAAAACACATGCTCAAAGTAAGCCGGATTTTGCCGATGTGTTTATGTTCAAAAGTCGTAAATAATCTACAAAATGGAGGATACCGATCTGATAATAGCAACTGTGACAAATAATCTAACTGAAACTGACACCTTACGCGCAGAAGAAACATTTCTATTAAAGAAAAAATGATACATTTCTGTCTTTTTATGCCTTTATTAGCTACTAACTTGCAATTGTATGCATCATATTTATTTAAAATTTCGAAGAACACTTCAAAATAATAGACTATGCCTAATAAAAAAATGGTAATATGGTGGCATAGGCCTGTATAAAACAAACAAAAAAAACTGGCATATTAAGCAGTTAAATCAAATGCTTGTCTGCCATGGAACAGGTAGCAGAGAGAAGACGAGGTTCAAGTGGTTCATTAATGTGAACCTTGGGCTTGCATGCCCGCAGCCAGGGATGGAATGTCCGGTGTAATGTGAGTGACAGCAAGTCTAAAGTCGTTGTGAACGTCCAGTGTGTTGCGTGCTTTTGTTTTGATGGCAACAAGTGCGCTGAAGGCTGTTTCTGAGAGATATGTCGTACTGAATGGGAGTATAATCCTGGTGGTGGCATTTAGTGTGAGCTTTGGAGCGAGGCTTGGTCCTTTGACAATCCAAAACTTTTTAAATCCCTTTTCCTGGAAGTATTTCTTTGACAGAGAGTCAGCTTGGATGTCGGTGAGCTCATCTTCGCAATCCAGGTATTCCACATCCTCAACTTTGGCAATAAAGGGATCTAAAACCCACAATTCCTTGAAGACGTACTCGTCTATGTCAGCGAACCGTGATTTAATTTCCTTTTGCAGTGCGTTCATATGGCGGATGAACTCACGACGTACAGACACAGGCACAGTTTCAGGATTGTTTCGGGATTGTTTCAGCAGTAGTGGAAACTGTTGCAGCTCTCCCCTCTCCATTTTCCCGACCCTGTACTCCAGTTTGCGCACAAATGCATCGAGCGCCTCTTTACATTGGATTATGTTGGACTCCACGCCTTGCAGACACTTGTTCGTTTCATTGTAGAGACTGAAGATGTCGGCCAGGTATGCTGTTTTAATCCAGAATGACTCAGTCACTTGCTCTGACGGTGCGCGGTTACGAGTTTGTAGAAACTCTTCTATTTTTTCTTTCAGTTCTACAAAGCATGCCAGCACTCGGCGGCGTGAGAGCCAGCGCACCTCGGTGTGCAGGAGGAGGTTTCGTGCGCTTCATCCTCGCACAATCTGCGAATAGACGCTTGTTGGTGGGGCGACCTTTGATGAAATTGACTATTTTAACAACAGTTGAGAGTGTTTCGCTGAGGTCTTCTGACAGGTTCTTGCTGGCCAGCGCCTGGCGATGTATCACACAGTGAAATATTGTGCAGTGTGGGGCCTTTTCTTTCAAGCGACTGTTAAATCCCTTGTTTTTCCCCATCATTGAGGCAGCTCCGTCTGTACAACATGCAACTAAATTCTCATAGGAAAGATTGTGGGATGAGAGGTAAGAATCCACTGCAGTAAAAATGTCCTCACCCCGGGTGGTAGTGGTAAGGTTGACTGACATAAGAATGTCCTGCTTCAAATCTTCCCCATCGATATATTGCACATAAACGATGAGCACAGCCTCGTCTGCTACAGTTGTAGTTTCATCAAGTTGTATGGCAAATGGCCCCTTTCCAAGCTTTTCGAGCAGCTGCAGCTCGCAGTTACTTGCCATCTTGTCAATTCTGTCTTTCACCGTATTGTTTGACAGTGGTACAGTTTTTAGCTTCTCCGCCACCTGCGGGCCGCACAGTTTCTCAACCATTTTAATGCAAGCTGGCTTAATGAGCTGCTCGCCAATGTTGTGCGGTTTCTTTGCCTTTGCTATTAAAAGTGCACATTCAAAAGAGGCCTCGGTGGCCTTCTGTACATCGCTGCCAGCCCTAACAAACGCTGTTCTGATATCCATTGGCTTGTTTGCCTTTGCAAGCTGTTGTTTCATTATGAAAAAGTCCCGATCACGCCCGACCGTTTCTGGGTGCATGGTCTGTTGGTGTCTCTTCATTTTGCAGGGTTTCATGCTGTCATTGGCTAGCTTCTCTCTGCATATCACACACTCTGGGCGGGTTTTGTCCGTTCCCTCCATGAAACCTAAGTTAAGATAGCTCTCTAGGTAGGTCCTCATTTTCTTTTTGATTGCAGATGAGCTGTCATCTCCTTTACGTTTTTCAGACATTTTTAGACAAAATATTCACCTTATGAAGTTGGTCGCTAGCTAGCAAGCACGGGGCGGCAGTCTAGCTCAGGAGGTAGAGCGGTCGCCTCACAACCGGAAGGTTGCTGGTTCGATCCCCGGCTCCTCCTAGCAAAAACTGTCGAGGTGTCCTTGAGGAAGACCCTAACTGCTCCCCGGGCGCTGTATGAATAGCTGCCCACTGCTCCTAATACTAGGATGGGTTAAATGCAGAGAACACGTTTCACTGTATGTCTTCATGTATGTGACCAATAAAGAGGATTCAATCAATCCTCACAGCAAACTGTTACTACTACGGAAGCTGACACAGTAACGTCAATGTTGGCGCGAAACGGAGGAGTATCAGATTAATTTGTAGAATTTTTATTCAAATTAATTAATCAATTAATTTCTATATTTTATTGTAATGTAGAGACAAGGCTTTTAGCAACAATCATGTATTGCGTTACAATTATATGTAAAAAAAAAATAATAATTATATGTACATTTTTTTATTTTAAGTCTAAATATGATATTAGGCCTCAAATCATCTGAGGCCTGGCGCCCCCCCTGTGATCTTTGGCGCCCCCCTGGTTGGGAACCACTGATGTAGAGGACCGGCCTCTGAGAGACTCCTACCTCACATGCTGAACCCACCATCACCATCACATCCACCACTTTAAAGAGCTACATGTGAACCTTATTCCCTTTTTAAAAACAATATACGGACATCTGGGATTACAGAAGAACCCTCAACCCTTTTCCGTGGCCTTTGACCTCTAACCCATCCCTTTCCCCTCCTTTCACTGCTACTTGTATTGATTTAGTTGATTTATTTTTCTATTTTCCTTCTCTGTTAGCTTGTTTGTCTAGTGGTTTGTTGCCCCTCTGTAAAGCGGCCTTGGGTCCTTTGAAAGGTGCTATATCAATTAAACTTAATATTATTATTATTCTAATTATTATTAATAAAGCCTCAAGCTTTCAGTTGAAGTCACGACACACCGCTAGACCGACTTAAATATATATATGGATAATAACGTTGATTATACAGAGCAATATAATAATAATCGTGCCTGTCCCTAAACAAACCAAGGTAACATGCCTGAATGACTACAGACCTGTGGCCCTCACCTCGATCGTTAGCAAATGCTTCGAGAGGTTGGTCAAGGACTTTATTTGCTCCGTGTTACCTACCACGCTGGACCCATGGCAATTTGCATATCGTCAAAATAGATCCACGGACGACGCAATTGCCATGGCCCTCCACACTGCCCTTTCCCACCTGGAGGGGAAGAACTGTTATGTGCGAATGCTGTTTGTGGACTACAGCTCAGCATTCAACACAATAGTTCCTGCCAAGCTCGACACCAAGCTGAGAGGTCTAGGCGTACCCCCATCCATGTGCAGCTGGATACTGAACCTCCTGTCGGACCGCCGCCAGGTGGTGAGGATGGGCAGCACCACATCAGAGCCACTGACCCTCAACACGGGAGCCCCCCAGGGATGCGTGCTGAGCCCTCTCCTCTACTCCCTCTACACCCACGACTGCATGGCTATGCACAGCTCCAACGTCATCGTCAAGTTTGCTGACGACACGACAGTGATGGGCCTGATCGCCGGCGACGACGAGACAGCCTACAGGGAGGAGGTCGGATCGCTGGAGCAGTGGTGCCAGGAGAACAGCCTCGCCCTCAACGTCAAGAAGACCAAGGAGCTGATCGTGGACTTCAGGAGGCAGAGGGGAGAGCACAGCCCTATCTCCATCGACGGCGTTGCAGTAGAGAGGGTCAGCAGCTTCAAGTTCCTCGGCGTGCACATCTCCGAGGACCTCACATGGTCCACGCACACCACACACGTGGTGAAAAGGGCCCAACAACGCCTGTATTTTCTCAGGCGTCTGAAGAAATTCAGCATGGGCCCCCGCATCCTGAGAACATTCTACAACGGCACCATCGAGAGTGTTCTGACAGGGTGTATCACCGCCTGGTACGGGAACTGCACGGCACTCGAGCGCAGAGCGCTTCAAAGGGTGGTGCGGACGGCCCAGTATATCGTTGGAGGTGAGCTCCCCTCCCTCCTGGACATTTACAACCAGCGGTGCGTGGCCAAGGCCAAAAGAATTATAAAAGACATTGCCCACCCCAGCCACGAACTTTACTCACTATTACCGTCAGGCAGGCGATACCGCAGTATCAAGTGTCGTACAAATAGGCTTAGAGATAGCTTCCACAGTCAGGCCATCAGGCTGCTGAACAAGGGCGTATAACATATAACAATGTATATTTTATTACATTGATTTATATATATATATTGCTCTTTTCTGTGCTGATTTTTGCATTTTATAAATTGCATTTTTTATTTTTATTTTTATTTTATTCTTTATTCTATTTTTTATTCTATTTTTATCTATTTTTATTTTATCTTATTTTATAACTGCTGTCTGTCGTCGGGTATTGCACACAAGAATTTCACATCACTGCTTTATACTAAACTGTAAACTGTGAAGTGACAATAAACTTGACTTGACTTGACTTGATAAAGTTAACGTGACCTTTAGGAGCGGTCGGTCGGCGATTAAAAAACGGCGGCAAAAAGCGGCGCTGGCGGACGCTCCGGGTCAAATCCCGCCGTTTGCATTCAAGACAGAAACAACTCAAGCGGCGACTGGCAGTGAAGCCATGAAACGCGTATCAAAGCCCAGAAGTAATCCTATCGCCAACAAAAAAGAGTGTGAATATATGTGAATATATGTGAATATATGTGGCCATCCGCCCCTTCCAGGTGAAACCTGATTGGTCATAACCGTTACGCTGGCCCAGCAACACGTGTGAGACTCCCGTCGGTAGCGTCATCATAACAATAGGAGTTTCAGCCGATGTTCCTTTGGCTTCTTTCTCCGATACCCGACCTGAAGGTCGACCCCCACATTGGCAGCACCACCACCACTGGACTTCAGGCTATTTCCATTCCAGACGTTGTACTGCACGGTAAAACTCTAATCTGGCCCTACTATGTGACGCCCAACGTGATGTCCAATCAAGGTTTGATGTGATGTCCCTAGATGTATATCTAGGTACCTGGGAAAAAGGGAGGAGGGATGCAGATTCTCTTTATAAAAAGCACTATAAAGCTTACATTTATCAACCCATTTCAATAAGTCTATGTTTATGTAACCCAGGCTGTGTCTGAAAATGATTCAGTCATTCCCTACTCTCTCTCTAGTAGTTCAATGTAGAGGACTATATAGTGAAATCCTTCCCTCATTCCCTACTCCCTCTCTAGTAGTTCAATGTAGAGGACTATATAGTGAAATCCTTCCCTCATTCCCTACTCCCTCTCTAGTAGTTCAATGTAGAGGACTATATAGTGAAATCCTTCCCTCATTCCCTACTCCTCTCTCTAGTAGTTCAATGTAGAGGACTATATAGTGAAATCCTTCCCTCATTCCCTACTCCCTCTCTAGTAGTTCAATGTAGAGGACTATATAGTGAAATCCTTCCCTCATTCCCTACTCCCTCTCTAGTAGTTCAATGTAGAGGACTATATAGTGAAATCCTTCCCTCATTCCCTACTCCTTCTCTAGTAGTTCAATGTAGAGGACTATATAGTGAAATCCTTCCCTCATTCCCTACTCCCTCTCTAGTAGTTCAATGTAGAGGACTATATAGTGAAATCCTTCCCTCATTCCCTACTCCCTCTCTAGTAGTTCAATGTAGAGGACTATATAGTGAAGTCCTTCCCTCATTCCCTACTCCCTCTCTAGTAGTTCAATGTAGAGGCCTATATAGTGAAATCCTTCCCTCGTTCCCTACTCCCTCTCTAGTAGTTCAATGTAGAGGACTATATAGTGAAATCCTTCCCTCATTCCCTTCTCCCTCTCTAGTAGTTCAATGTAGAGGACTATATAGTGAAATCCTTCCCTCATTCCCTACTCCCTCTCTAGTAGTTCAATGTAGAGGACTATATAGTGAAATCCTTCCCTCATTCCCTACTCCCTCTCTAGTAGTTCAATGTAGAGGACTATATAGTGAAATCCTTCCCTCGTTCCCTACTCCCTCTCTAGTAGTTCAATGTAGAGGACTATATAGTGAAATCCTTCCCTCGTTCCCTACTCCCTCTCTAGTAGTTCAATGTGGAGGACTATATAGTGAGCTCATCAACACTTTGGGACACTACTTGAGTCTCCGTTAATGACATCATTTCGGTCTCATAATTTAACAGATCAGATATACGTCTGTGGATGTCGCTTATTGTCAGTCTGCTGTTTCTTCTTTAAGCGCAATGCATGATGGGATATATGCCTGGTTATGCACACTCTCTCTCTCTCTCTCTCTCTCTCTCTCTCTCTCTCTCTCTCTCTCTCTCTCTCTCTCTCTCTCTCTCTCTCTCTCTCTCTCTCTCTCTCTCTCTCTCTCTCTCTCTCTCTTGTGTGTCTATCTTGAAAGTGAGTGAGATATCAAGAGGTTGTTTTTGGAGCATTTAGCTTCTTCAGAGGGAATAAGTGTTGTGCTGCTGAAAAGTAATTTTTGAATGTAAAACAATTTGATTATGAAGAAAATCTGTTTTATCTTCTTATTTTGTTGATATCTTGGTTAAAAAAAGACTAAATACTGAACAGACATTTTAAATCTATCGTATCTTTATTATCGAAGACAAGTTTAAGTGATTTATTTGTTGTACGTACTACCAAGAGTGTATGGCCAGGTGTGTTCTCTGAGTTAGGGTTTAGCTGTAGAGCAGTATGAGGGAGAGATAGGAGGCAGGGTTTAGCTGTAGAGCAGTATGAGGGAGAGATAGGAGGTAGGGTTTAGCTGTAGAGCGGTATGAGGGAAAGATAGGAGGCAGGGTTTAGCTGTAGAGCAGTATGAGGGAGAGATAGGAGGCAGGGTTTAGCTGTAGAGCAGTATGAGGGAGAGATAGGAGGTAGGGCACCGATGGGTCACCACAGGCTCTCACCGGGACTCACCAGGACACCTGGGGCCCAACATGTGTTGCTTGTTAGACTATGCCAGGGAATGTAAGAGACACATGAGTACACTTTATACAATATACAGTATAAACAATACAAGCAATCAATGATTTTCTTAACACACACACACACACACACGTGCACACACACACACACACACACACACACACACACACACACACACACACACACACACACACACACACACGTGCACACACACACACAATCACACACACACACACACATACACACACACATGATGAAGACGAATGCAATGTTTTCAAATTATTTTCTTAACACACACACACACACACACACACACACACACACACACACACACGTGCACACACATACACAGATGCATTTACAAACACACACACAAAGATACACACACAAAAACACAGAAATACACACACAAACACACATAGCAATACACACACACATTTATGAATAAAGACACAATACACGCACACACATAGAAAAAATACATACACACACACATAGAAATACACAGACACACATACATAGAACCACACATACACACACATTTATATAATAACCCACGCACACACACACACACACACACACACACACACACACACATATATAAATACCCACACATATATAAATTCACACACACACACACACACACACACAGAAACGCATACACACACACATACAAATACACACACACATTTTTCTATACGTATATACACACATACAAACGCACACACACACACACACACAGAAATACACACACACACACACATTTATAAATAAAGACACATACGCACACATACACATAGAAACAATACATACACACACACATAGAAATACACATACACACACACATAGAACCACAAATACACACACACACACACACACACACACATACACACACACACACACACACACACACACGCATATATAAAAAAAAACACATATAGAAATTCACACACATACAACACAAAAAAAACACACAAACACACACACCATATGTATATACACACACACACACACTTATATAAATATACTCACATTTACATTCACATTTACATTTACCTTTACATTTAGGGCATTTGGCAGACGCTTTTATCCAAAGCGACTTACAAGGAGTACATTAGTTGAAGCAGACAATAGCATAACACTGAGGTACGCAAACATAACAATAGAAAATAGTAGTATTCATATTAACAAGATGAATAACACACACACACACATTTATGCACACACACACACACACATATAATAATAATAATAATATTAATACATTTTATTTATAAGCGCACTTTTCATTTCATATGTATATACATAAAGACACACATGCATACACATATAGAACACACACACACATGCACACGCATGCATGCATCCACACACACACACACACATAGAAACTTAGAATACACACACAAGCATATAGAAGTTCACACACACATATAGAAGTGCCACACACACACACACACACACACACACACACACACACCACACACACACACACACACACACACACACACACACACACACACACACACACACACACACACACACACACACACACACTTACTTATATACATACTGTATATACACACACTGTCACAATGGTTATTCACCCTGTCTCCACTAGAGGGCAGCATCAACCCTCATTCACGTCTCCCCCACACCTGCAGCACATTAGAATCAACCTGCCTATTAAAGCCTACCCCGCACACTCAGACTTTACCAGATTGTTCCTGATGACACAGACTCTCCAGCGTTCCTGATCACCTGCCTGTCCCTCACTGGTTCCTGATCACCTGCCTGTCCCTGACTACGTCTCTGCCTGTCCCTGCCTGGTTCCTGATCACCTGCCTGTCCCTGACTACACCTCTGCCTGTCCCTGCCTGGTTCCTGATCACCTGCCTGTCCCTGATCACCTGCCTGTCCCTGACTGGTTCCTGATCACCTGCCTGTCCCTGACTACGCCTCTGCCTGTCCCTCACTGGTTCCTGATCACCTGCCTGTCCCTGACCGGTTCCTGATCACCTGCCTGTCCCTGACCGGTTCCCGATCGGTTTCCGATCTACCGCCTGTCCCTGACTACGTCTCTGTCATATACATATATGTGTATATGTATATAAATGTTTATATACATATACACACACGCACACACATATATAAATGCTCACAAACACACTTATTTATATACACATACATAAAAATACACACACACAAACACACATATTCATAAATACACACATACAGACACACACAAATGCACATCTTAAAACACACACACACACACACACACATATTGGTATGAAGCTGTCTGATGAATGATTAACAAATCTTAAGATATGAGGCTGCTTATCAAGGGAGGGAGGGAGGGAGGAGGAGGAGGAGGAGGAGGAGGAGGGACAAAGGTGGGGAGGAGAAGAAGGGAGGAGGAGAGAGGGAGAGAGGGAGAGGGAGGAGGAGGAAGAGAGGTGGTGAGGGAGGAGGGAGGAGGAGAAGGAGGGAGAGAGGTGGGGAGAGAAGAGAAGGAGGGAGAGAGGTGGGGAGGAAGAAGGAGAAGAAGGAGGGAGAGGTGGGGGAGGGAGGAGGAAAGAGGGAGGGAGGGAAAGGGAGGAGGAGGGAGAGAGGTGGGAAGGAGAAGGAGGGAGCAGGAAAGAGGGAGGGAGGGAAAGGGAGGAGGAGGGAGAGAGGTTGTGAGGGAGGGAGGGAGCAGTAGAAGGAGGGAGAGAGGATAGAGGGAGGGAGGAAGAGAGGTGGTGGGGGAGGGGAAGGAGGGAGGAGGATAGAGGGAGGGAAGGAGGAGAAGAAGGAGGCAGAGAAAGGTGGAGGAGGGAGGAGAAGGAGGGAGAGATTTGGGGGAGGGAGGAGAAGGAGCGAGGACGATAGAGAGGTAGAGGAAGAGGGAGGAGGAGGAGAGAGAGAGGGAGAGAAGAAAGGGAGAGAGAGAGAGAAGAGGCGAGGGAGGAGGAGAAGAAGAGAGAGAGGTGGGGAGAGAAGAAAGGGAGAGAGAGAAGTGGTGAGGGAGGAGGAGAAGGAAGGAGAAAGAGGTGGGGGAGGAAGGAGAAGGAGGGAGAGATGTGGGGGAGGGAGGAGAGGTAGATAGATAGATACATGGACTTTATTTATCCTGAGGGAAATTGTTGTGCAACAATCGCACTACATAGAGAGGAAATTAAAATATGATAAAATAAGATGGGATGAGGAGTATTACAGATAAAGTGCAATGTTCAACAAGTAAAACAAATAGAGAGAGAGAGAGAGAGAGAGAGAGAGAGAGAGAGAGAGAGAGAGAGAGAGAGAGGAGAGGAGAGAGAGAGAGAGACAGAGAGAGCGAGAGAGAGAGCGAGAGCGAGAGCGAGAGAGAGAGAGAGAGAGGAGGACCTCAGGTCACTGGGCCTCCTCTGTCCCTCTTACGACCTGAGGTGGATCCATTGTAAAGTCTTATAGCCACCATGAGAAAGGACTTCCTGTGGCGTTCTGTAGCATCTGGGTGCTAACAGTCTGTAGCATCTGGGTGCTAACAGTCTGTAGCATCTGGGTGCTAACAGTCTGTAGCATCTGGGTGCTAACAGTCTGTAGCATCTGGGTGCTAACAGTCTGTAGCATCTGGGTGCTAACAGTCTGTAGCATCTAGGTGCTAACAGTCTGTAGCATCTGGGTGCTAACAGTCTGTAGCATCTGGGTGCTAACAGTCTGTAGCATCTGGGTGCTAACAGTCTGTAGCATCTGGGTGCTAACAGTCTGTAGCATCTGGGTGCTAACAGTCTGTAGCATTTGGGTGCTAACAGTCTCTAGCATCTGGGTGCTAACAGTCTGTAGCATCTGGGTGCTAACAGTCTGTAGCATTTGGGTGCTAACAGTCTCTAGCATCTGGGTGCTAACAGTCTGTAGCATCTGGGTGCTAACAGTCTGTTGCATCTGGGTGCTAACAGTCTGTAGCATCTGGGTGCTAACAGTCTGTAGCATCTGGGTGCTAACAGTCTGTAGCATCTGGGTGCTAACAGTCTGTAGCTGAAGCTGCTCCTGTATGAGGACAGCACCCGGTGGAGAGGCTGAGAGTCACTGTCCATGATGCTCCACAGCTAGCACAGCCTCCTCCTCTCTGACACCACCACCGACCAATCAGGTTCCACCCCCGGGACAGAGCCCGCCTTCCCCATGATTTGATGGGTTCTGTTGGCGTGGACCGCCCTCAACCCGCTGCCCCGGAACACGGCCGCAAAGAAGATACACACACACACACACTTATATAAATACACACACACTTATAGAAGAATACACACACTTAAAGAAACACACACATTTAGAAATACACAACACACATTTAAATACACACACATTTATATAAATACACACACACTTATAGAAATACACACACATTTATAAATACACACACACACATTTAAATACACACACATTTATAGAAATACACACATTTAAAAATACACACACACACACTTATAGAAATACACACACACACACTTATAGAAACACACATTTATAAATACACAAACACACATTTAAATACACACACACTTATAGAAACACACACACATTTATAAATACACACACAAACACACATTTATATAAATACACACATTTATAAATACACATACACACACACACACACACTTATATAAATACACACACACTTATACAAACACACACATTTATAAATACACAAACACACATTTAAATACACACACACTTATTGAAACACACACACATTTATAAAAACACACACAAACCCATATAGAAACACACACACTGTAGTGCTGAGAGACGGGAGTCGGAGGTGAATTCAAAGTCCAAACGGGACGTTTATTGGACATGGAACCACGTAAACAAACCAACTGACAGTCCTATAGAACTGAATGTTCTATAGGACTGTGTGCTGGTCACGAGGAAGAGGGAGCGGCCAACCTCCCTCTCCTCCTCACCTCCCCCACCACCCTCACCTCCCCAACTCCTCTTCTCCCTCACCTCCCCCACCACCCTCACCTCCCCCAACTCCTCTTCTCCCTCACCTCCTCACCTCCATCACCTCCCCCACCACCCTCACCTCCCCCAACTCCTCTTCTCCCTCACCTCCTCACGTCCATCACCTCCCTCACCTCCTCACCCCTCTCCTCCCGCACCTCCCCCACCACCCTCACCTCCCCACCTCCTCACCTCCCCCACCACCCTAACCTCCCCACTCCTCACCTCCCCCACCACCCTCACCTCCCCAACTCCTCTTCTCCCTCACCTCCTCTACTCCTCACCTCCCTCACCTCCTCACCTCCTCACCTCCCCACCTCCTCACCTCCTTCCTCCCCCCACCTCCCCCACCTCCCCACCTCCCCACCTCCCCCAACTCCTCACCTCCCAACCTCCATCACCTCCACACCTCTCCAACCTCCTCACCTCCCCTCCCCCACCTCCTCCCTTCCCTCACCTCCCCCACCTCCTCACCTCCTCACCTCCCCACCTTCTCACCTCCTCACCTCCTCATCTCCCTAACCTCCCCACCTCCCTCACCTCCTCACCTCCTCATCTCCTCACCTCCCCCACCTCCCTTACCTCCCTCACCTCCTCACCTCCTCACCTCCCCACCTCCTCACCTCCTCATCTCCTCACCTCCCCCACCTCCCTTACCTCCCTCACCTCCTCACCTCCTCACCTCCCCCACCTCCCTTACCTCCCTCACCTCCTCACCTCCTCACCTCCCTAACCTCCCCCACTGACTCACCTCCTCACCTCCTCACCTCCCCACCTCCTTACCTCCCCCACCTCAGACTCACACAAACACACACGCACACTTATAGAAATACACACACATTTATAAATACACAAACACACATTAAAATACACACACATTTATATAAATACACACATTTATAAATACACAAACACACATTTAAATACACACACATTTATAGAAACACACACAAATGTATAAATACACACACACACTTATAGAAATACACACACATTTATAAATACACAAACACTTATATACAAACACACATTAAAATACAGACACATTTATGGAAATACACACACACACACACACACTTATAGAAATACACACACACTTATAGAAACACACACATTTATAAATACACAAACACACATTTAAATACACACACACTTATAGAAACACACACACATTTATAAAAACACACACAAACCCATATTGAAACACACACCCTGTAGTGCTGAGAGACGGGAGTCGGAGGTGAATTCAAAGTCCAAACGGGACGTTTATTGGACATGGAACCACGTAAACAAACCAACTGACAGTCCTATAGAACTGAATGTTATATAGGACTGTGTGCTGGTCACGAGGAAGAGGGAGCGGCCAACGTCCCTCTCCTCCTCACCTCCCCCACCTCCCCCAACTCCCCCACCTCCCTCATCTCCCCCAACTCCTCTTTTCCCTCACCTCCTCACCTCCATCACCTCCCTCACCTCCTCATCCCTCTCCTCCCCCACCTCCTCACCTCCTCACCTCCTCTCCTCCCCCACCCCCTTGACCTCCTCACCATGAAGTACTGGCTCATGATCCCTCCTTAAACCAGACCTCTCAGTTCACTCTACAGGCCTTCATTCACTCTCTGGTTCAGGAAGGACTTCAAGCTATCTCATCTGATCCTTTAGTCTGGAAATAAGTTATTTAGAATATAGTCCTGTCACATGTAGTCCCACTGGATAAAGGCGTGATAAAAATGATCTCAATAACTATCGGCCAATTTCCACATTGTCCCTTCTTGCTCATATCCTGGAGTCCTTAGTTAATAATCAGCTCACCTCTCAACAGACGGTGTGTTATGTCAGCACCAGTCAGGGTTCAGAGGTCAACGGTGAACTGTCACTGACACTATCTTGGTATCTGGCTGGATCGTAAAGTGAGTCACCAAAGAGTCCCAAAGTTCATCAGGAAGTGGATGGTTGAGGCTGTTATGTTATCTGGAGACACGCCTCCACTCGTAAAGCCCTAGATTCAGGTCATCCTCCTCTCCAAGATGTGTTCCCCTCATGACGGTTATTCCACACACCATTGGTTCTTGTAAGAAGAGCTTGGGTGGACATCCCTAACAGTAAGACATCGGTATCTCCTTGTTCACCAAGCCCTTACTGGCACCTTGTCGTCATGGTTACCTGGTTATTAATCTGGTCCTATAGTATACTTTGCTTCTGCTTCCCGACATGACAGCGGAATTGACAACACCTCAAAGACATGTTGTTAGGGCCTCAAAGACATGTTGTTAGGGCCTCAAGGACATGTTGTTAGGGCCTCAAAGACATGTTGTTAGGGCCTCAAAGACATGTTGTTAGGGCCTCAAAGACATGTTGTTAGGGCCTCGTGTCCTTGGGTAATCGTGGGGCCAACAGAGCATTCGGACCTGCTGATAGGCCCTTCATCAACAGGACGGAAACAACTAGACTAAAAGGATATTACATTTACCATTACAACAGTAGTAGTAGCATAGTGGTAGTAGTAGTAGTAGTAGTAGTAGTAGTTGTAGTAGTACTATAGTACTAGCAGTAGTAGTAGTAGTAGTATTAGTAGTACTATAGTAGTAGTAGTAGTAGTACTGTAGTAGTAGTAGTAGTACTGTAGTAGTAGTAGTAGTAGTAGTACTGTAGTAGTAGTAGTAGTACTGTAGTAGTAGTAGTAGTAGTACTATAGTAGTAATAGTAGTAGTAGTACTATAGTAGTAGTAGTAGTAGTACTATAGTAGTAGTAGTAGTAGTAGTAGTAGTAGTAGTACTATAGTAGTAGTAGTAGTAGTAGTACTATAGTAGTAGTAGTACTATATTAGTAGTAGTAGTACTATAGTAGTAGTAGTAGTACTATAGTAGTAGTAGTAGTACTATAGTAGTAGTAGTACTATAGTAGTAGTAGTAGTAGTAGTAGTAGTAGAGGTAGTAGTACTATAGTAGTAGTAGTAGTTAGTAGTAGTAGTACTGTAGTAGTAGTAGTAGTAGTAGTACTGTAGTAGTAGTAGTAGTAGTACTGTAGTAGTAGTAGTACTGTAGTAGTAGTAGTAGTAGTACTATAGTAGTAGTAGTAGTAGTAGTACTATAGTAGTAGTAGTAGTAGTAGTAGTAGTACTATAGTTGTAGTAGTAGTAGTAGTAGTAGTACTATAGTAGTAGTAGTAGTAGTAGTAGTAGTACTATAGTAGTAGTAGTAGTAGTACTATAGTAGTAGTAGTAGTAGTAGTAGTACTATAGTAGTAGTAGTAGTAGTAGTAGTAGTAGTAGTAGTAGTACTATAGTAGTAGTAGTAGTAGTAGTAGTAGTAGTACTATAGTAGTAGTAGTAGTAGTAGTACTATAGTAGTAGTAGTATTAGTACTGTAGTAGTAGTAGTACTATAGTAGTAGTAGTAGTAGTACTGTAGTAGTAGTAGTACTATAGTAGTAGTAGTAGTAGTAGTACTATAGTAGTAGTTGTAGTAGTAGTACTATAGTAGTAGTAGTAGTAGTAGTACTATAGTAGTAGTAGTAGTAGTAGTACTATAGTAGCAGTAGTAGTAGTACTATAGTAGTAGTAGTAGTAGTAGTAGTAGTACTATAGTAGTAGTAGTAGTAGTAGTAGTAGTAGTAGTAGTACTATAGTAGTAGTAGTCGTAGTACTGTAGTAGTAGTAGTAGTAGTAGTACTATAGTAGTAGTAGTAGTAGTAGTAGTAGTAGTAGTAGTAGTAGTAGTAGTAGTAGTTGTAAGAGCCATATTCATGTTTCTTTATTTTATGTAATTGTGCCCCGTGCCACTAGGGGGCTGTATTTGCTGGCTAGCTCAGCTGACCTCGGGTCAGCCCAGTTAGGCCATTTAACCTGGAGAAACCCAGACACAGGGGTTGCTGAAATGGGAAGCAAACAGTTTTTCGATTGTGCCTATGTGCCTATGTGGTATGTGCTTTGTAGTGTTTGCTGTGGCTAACAATACGTTTTTGTTTGGTTACATTATGAGTTAACGTTATTGCCGCTGTATGTTAAAAGAAAGGAAAATAAACCTGCGTGATGAGAATGAACTATACTGAACTCTCCGTGTTTGCTATGTTCGAGCGCACTAGGCGCACGTCTTAACTAAAGTTTCTTTAAAGCAACCAGTACTAGACTTTGTTTAGGACTTAGTCAGTACAATTAGGTCGAAAAACTGCTTCAATAGGGATTACTGTTCATCAAGAGGACGCGGACCTGTTACATTGTGGATTTACGTGTTCGTTTGGAAATCACGGATGTGAGGTGGGCAAATGTTTGGAGTTGCCGCTTGCTTATTTGAGCTGTACCGGAGCGAGCTACAAGGCCAGCGGAATACCAACATCATCACACCGGGACACCATTCATCTAAGCCGGCCAACGCTCGATTGGGGTATGTGTTGATCAGCGCTGATATTATGAATGGCCATGGTAATTTGTGTGCACACATTCGCGTAAACCCAATGCATTGGTAGCAGACTCGCAACCGTCTAAAAATAACTTTGCGCGTCGAGACGAGTTGTTGCGCAACACAAACTATTTTGCGGGCTTATTGATTAATAAGCCAATTCATTTCGCGTGGACATTATGGCCGATGAGGACAAACGCCAACTTGGCCTTGAGACTGAACTTGGTGTGGGTGAAGGGGTGAAATCTGTAACTGAAAAACGTGTGGTTAAATTAACATCCAAAGCTTTGTTGGGGAAAATAAGCACTTTAGAACAGGAAAGAAAGTCTAATTTTGGTAAACTGTCGAAAGTTAAAGAATCTATTGCTAAATTGATGGTTGATAAAGAACATGTAAATGAGGTTGAAAATGCATTTATCACGTTCAATGAGTTGAGTGACAAAACACAGCAGGTGCATACATCTTTGTTGGGTTTATTGCCTGCTGATGAAGCAAACAAGCATGAAATATGGTACCAAGCTAAAATGTTGAATGTCAATGAATTTATTGTGGGTACAAATCAATGGTTGTCTGACACTAAAGCTTGTGCAGCTACCAAAGTGGTTGATGATCATGAGGATGATGATGATTTAACGGTACAAACTGAAACTCAAACTGAGCAAACTCAAACTGTCCAAAGTGAAAATGAAACACACACGGTTGTTGACGACACTTTAAAGGAAGATGAAAGGGATGATTCTCAAACTGTTGATGTCAATGCTGGAAATGGAAAGGATGTGGCAGAGGAGGATCAGATTCGACCTCAAGACAGCATTTCAAATGTGCAGTCAAGGCACCATTGGAGAAGTAGCAGAGCTTCATGTAGCAGATCCTCCACTTCTTCAGCCAGACGCATTACAGAGGCGGAACAGGCCGCGCTCTTGGCTCGAGCTGCTGCTATAAAGGATATGCATGCATTGGAGGAGCAGGAGCTCATCTTGAGGAATAAAAGGGAGCAGCTTGAGCTGGACACTGAGATAGCTGCCGCTTCTGCTAAGCTAGCAGTGCTAAAGGTGGGTAGCAGCATCCATTCAAGGCAATCCGATGGAATGGCCTCCTACATCAGGAAAGGGGCTAGATCTAAGCTCTCGCTCACCGCTCTCAATCCACAGGCCTCAATATTTGTGGCTACACCCTCACAGCAGCATGCACCTTTACCACAGCAAAGCAATGCCTCACCATCAACTATCAAGTTCATGTTACAACATCTCTACCCACTCAGTTTGCATCACAACCAAAGCCAACTGTGAGTCAAGGCTCTCAACCCCCTCAGTTACATTCAAAGACAACCTACAGTCAAAGCTTTCAACCAACTCTAGGCCAACAAGTGTTTCAGCCCCTGCAAGGAGAAAATCAGACAGCAGGTCTTTTCAATCTGCTGCAACAACAGAATGACATAACAGCTCTCCTTGTTCAAATGCAAACGTCACAACTGCTGCCGCGCCGAGAAATTCCAACTTATGATGGAGATCCTCTGCAGTTCAACACATTTATGAAGGCGTTTGAGCACTGCGTGGAAGCAAAGACCAGCTGTAAAGGAGACTGTTTGTACTATCTTGAGCAGTACACTAGGGGCAGCCAAAGGATATTGTACGCAGTTGCCTTCATATGACTGCAGATAAAGGTTTTACTGTTGCCAAAAAGTTGCTCAAGGAGCACTTTGGCAATGAGTTCAAGATAACAGCGGCCTACATGGAGAAGGTCACAGGATGGCCAAGTATCAAAGCTGAAGACACCAAAGCGCTCAAAGCTTATGGACTTTTCCTCCGTGAGTGTTCCAATGCTATGGATGATCTTCAGTACTTGGAGGAACTTAACATGCCAGCAAACATTAAGATTCTGAGTCAGAAGCTTCCATATAAACTCAGAGACAAGTGGAGAGCTAAGGCATGTGAGATACTGGAAAGAACTGGTCGAAGAGCACGATTCTCAGACATTGTGAAGTTCATCGAGCGCCAGGTCAGAATCATTTCAGATCCATTATTTGGTGACATACAGGACGCTTCACCTGTTATCAAAGGAGTTATGAGAGCAAGCAAGATACAGGTGAGACCACAGCTGAGAAGAAACAGCTTTGCAACACAGGTAGTCATTGAGGATGGATGCAAAGCAGGCGCTCACAAGAATGAGGATGGATACAGCAAACCAGAGGGTGATGAGAAGGTGAAGGCTCAGAACAAAGTGACGTCCTTTACCAAGACTGATCCTATTTCCTGCCTGTATTGTGATACTGGTGGTCATGTCTTGGAACAATGTTTTAAACTGGGAAGAAAGACACACAGGGAGAAACTGGACTATCTAAAGGAGAAGGGTCTGTGTTTCAGTTGCTTGTGTACAGGACACTTAAGCAAGAATTGCGACAGGCGCATCACTTGCAAAAAGTGCAACCGAACGCATCCCAGTGTTTTGCATATTGGAGAGAAGGAATGGGTTACTCAGAGGGATCAGAAGAAAACTGAGCATACAAAGACTTCTGACAGCTGTACAACATCCTCCGCTTGTGGTCTTACAGGGGCTGGCCACTGCAATGGAATTCTTCCCATTTTGCCTGTTAAGGTGAAGTGCTCAAAGGGAAACAAGGTTATTGAAACCTATGCGTTTCTGGACCCAGGGAGTACAGGAACTTTCTGCACCAAGAAGCTCATTGATCGGTTGAACATGGAAGGACGCAAATGTAAGATTCATATCCGCACCTTGGGCCATAGTAACGCAGTAGAAAGCTCCGTCGTTGACAGTCTGGAGATCTCAGGATTTTCTGGTGAGTGCTTCTATCCACTGCCCAAAGTGTGTACCCAGAAAGAGATGCCCATCTCTACAGCCAACATAATCAGCGAAAGGGAGCTGAAAAAGTGGCCTTATTTAGAGGATGTAAAGATTCCCCACATAAACGCTGATGTTGACCTGTTAATTGGCACAAACGCCTCCAAGTTGATGGAGCCTTGGGAGGTGATTAACAGTCGTGAAGGCGAAGATGGACCCTACGCGATCAATACCCTACTGGGGTGGGTAATAAATGGTCCTTTACGGGGAAGAAGCGACTGTGGAAGCGGCCACCATTCAGTTTACACCAACAGAATCGCCATTGACAGAATTGAAGAACTGTTAACCAGCCAGTACAACTACGACTTCAATGAGCGAGCTTCTGAGGAACAAGAAGAAATGTCAAGGGAAGAAAAGAAGTTTGTGGAGATAATGGAAAGCTCTGCTCAGCTTCAGAATGGACACTACACGTTTCAACTGCCTTTCAAAGGGAAAGATGTTTCAATGCCAAACAACCTCGGTGTTGCCATGCAACGTGTTCGTGGTCTAAAAAGGAGACTTCAGAAAGACGTAAGCTTTCATGAGGAGTACAAGAACTTTCTTGCTAATGTCATTAGCAATGGCTACGCTGAAGAGGTGCCAAGGCATCAGTTTGAAACGCCAACAGGGAAGGTGTGGTATATCCCGCACCATGGCGTGTACCACCCACGGAAGGGAAAGCTAAGAGTGGTGTTTGACTGTGGAGCAGAGTACAAAGGGGTCTCGCTTAACAGTCAGCTTTTGCAAGGACCGAACCTCACCAGCTCGTTAGTTGGAGTTCTTATGAGGTTTAGACAGGAACAAGTGGCCATAATGGCAGACATACAGGCTATGTTCCACCAGGTTAAGGTAGCAGAGGAACACCAGGATTACTTAAGATTCTTATGGTGGCCTCAAGGTAACCTGGAGCAAGATCTGGTAGAGCATCGCATGACTGTCCATCTATTTGGAGCTGTTTCATCACCTAGTGTCGCCTGCCTTGCTCTTAGAAAGACTGCCGAAGACAACCAGGCTGACTTTCCAACAGAAGTGATCGAAACGGTCAAGCGCAACTTTTATATGGATGATCTCCTGAAAAGTTTGCCTTCTGAACAGGATGCAATCACCATGGTTAAGAACCTTATAACCATTTGCAGCAAAGGAGGTTTCACCCTCACTCAATGGATCAGTAACAGTCGAGAAGTGCTGCAAAGCCTCCCAGAGGATCTCAAGTCCAAGAACCTGCATGAGCTTGATCTTGACAGGGATAAGCTGCCGTTGGACAGAGCTTTGGGTTTGCAGTGGTGCATAGAGACGGACACTTTTAAATTCAAGCTGAAAGTCAAGGAGAAGCCGCCAACCAAGCGAGGCATGCTGTCCATCATCAGTTCCGTCTACGATCCATTGGGATTCCTGGCACCTTTCATACTCCCCGCCAAGCTGCTGTTGCAGGAGTTATGCAGGACGAAGTGTGATTGGGACGATCCAATGCCTCCAGCTTTCCAGCAGAAGTGGAACAAATGGCTGACCGATCTTGAGAAGGTGGCATATTTCAAGATCCCCAGATGTGTGAAGCCTGAAGGATTTGGGAGGATTGTCAGTGCCCAATTGCATCACTTCGCCGACGCAAGCGAGAACGGATATGGTACGGCTACTTACCTGAGGATGCAGAACATGGATATGAGGGTTCATGTTGCCTTCCTATTTGGCAAAGCCAGAGTGGCCCCCCTGAAGCCTGTCACCATTCCCCGTTTGGAGCTCACCGCAGCCGTTGTTGCAGTACGAGTGGACAAGATGCTTCAATCGGAGCTTCAACTTCCACTGAAAAGGACCTGCTTTTGGACTGACAGCACATCAGTTCTTAAGTACATAAAGAATGAGGACCGAAGATTTCAAACCTTTGTTGCAAACAGGGTAACCACCATCAGGGACAACTCGGAGGTTGAGCAGTGGAGATACATTCCCACGTCTCTGAACCCTGCTGACGATGCTTCACGTGGATTGAAGGCAGAAGATCTTGTGAAGCAAAGATGGATTGAAGGCCCGGAATTCCTACAGGAACCTGAAGAAACGTGGCCAACATTTCCTGTGGATACAAGTGTCACTGCAGATGACCCAGAAGTAAAAAGAAATCTGACGGTCAATGCAATACTTGTTGACACCAACGCCACATCACAACTGATGACCCATTTCTCTGATTGGCAAAGATTTAAGGTGGCAGTTGCGTGGCTCATTAAGCTAAAAGGAACTCTGCTCAAACTGAGTAATAAAAGAAAAGAGTTGGAGCTTGCAAACACCAGTGCTACTAGAGCAGCAAGGTTGGGTGTGCAAAAGGAGATGCAAGCTTTCTCAAAATCACTTGGGAATCAGAAAGTGACGCTGGAAGATCTTTGGGCGGCTGAGACCTCCATAATCGCTTTTTGCCAGCAAGAGAGATTCCCCACTGAATTTGCTGCACTAACCTCTGGTAAGCCACAAGTGCCGAGAAGTAGCAGCATCTTCAAACTGGATCCGGTTCTAGAAGGAGGACTTCTACAAGTTGGGGGACGGCTGAATAAGGCGGCAATCCCTGAGGACATTAAACACCCCCTCATCTTGTCAAAAGACCAGCACATCTCCGACCTTATCCTCCGTCACCTCCATCTACAGCTTGGACATGGAGGTAGAAATCATGTTCTTTCCACTGCAAGGAGAAAATATTGGATCACAAGTGGACCTACTGCAGTGAGGAAGATCATATCAAGATGCCTCTTCTGTAAGCTCCATGGTGGAAAGACCGGTGAGCAAAAAATGGCAGACCTGCCAGTAGAGAGAGTGGTTCCTGATCTACCGCCTTTCACTAACGTTGGCGTGGATTACTTTGGGCCAGTTGACGTGACAAGAGGGCGTAGCATGGTGAAAAGGTATGGAGTAGTCTTCACTTGCATGACGAGCAGAGCCATACACCTGGAAGTGGCCCATTCTCTTGACACAGACTCTTGCATCAACGCATTGCGTAGGTTCATCTGTCGAAGAGGACAAGTCTCGCACTTGAGATCTGACAACGGCACCAACTTTGTGGGTGCAGAACGAGAGCTGCGAGAAGCCTTAGCCTCTTTGAATCATGATCGCATTGAAGGAGTCATGTCCAAGAAGGGAATCAAGTGGAGCTTTAACCCTCCAGCTGGGTCACATCACGGTGGCGCTTGGGAGCGCATGATACGGATGATCAGGAAGATTTTGTACTCTGTGCTCCGTCAACAAACCTTGGATGACGAAGGGTTCCATACCGTGCTCTGTGAGGCTGAAGCTATGCTCAACGATCGCCCCATCACAAGGCTATCAGAGGACCCCAACGACCTTGAGGCGTTGACACCAAACCATCTGCTACTCCTCAAAGGAAAACCAGTTCTCCCACCAGGACTGTTCGACAAAGGGGATGTTTACGCTAGGAGAAGGTGGAAACAAGCCCAGTACATCTCGGATCTCTTTTGGAAGAGGTGGATCCGTGAGTACTTACCGCTTTTACAGGAGCGTCAAAAATGGAACCAGGAGAAGAGGAATTTTATCCCTGGAGACCTTGTCATGATTGCGGACTCCACAGCACCACGTGGGTCATGGATGCTAGGAAGAGTCCTGGAAACTTTCCCTGATAAGAGAGGTCTGGTACGTGTGGTTAGTTTGAAAACCAAAACAAACATCATTGAACGACCCATAACCAAAATATGCTTGCTTAATGAAGCAAAAGAGTAATTCATTCCCATTTGAAAACGGGCTATATATTTTTATTTGTTCTCTTCTTCTCTGTATTTATGGCTCATTGTGAATTTGGTGTAATTGCTCTGGCAGACGCAATTAGGGGCTGGAGTGTAAGAGCCATATTCATGTTTCTTTATTTTATGTAATTGTGCCCCGTGCCACTAGGGGGCTGTATTTGCTGGCTAGCTCAGCTGACCTCGGGTCAACCCAGTTAGGCCATTTAACCTGGAGAAACCCAGACACAGGGGTTGCTGAAATGGGAAGCAAACAGTTTTTCGATTGTGCCTATGTGCCTATGTGGTATGTGCTTTGTAGTGTTTGCTGTGGCTAACAATACGTTTTTGTTTGGTTACATTATGAGTTAACGTTATTGCCGCTGTATGTTAAAAGAAAGGAAAATAAACCTGCGTGATGAGAATGAACTATACTGAACTCTCCGTGTTTGCTATGTTCGAGCGCACTAGGCGCACGTCTTAACTAAAGTTTCTTTAGAAGCAACCAGTACTAGACTTTGTTTAGGACTTAGTCAGTACAGTAGTAGTAGTACTATAGTAGTAGTAGTAGTAGTACTATAGTAGTAGTAGTAGTAGTACTATAGTAGCAGTAGTAGTTGTACTATAGTAGTAGTAGCCGTACTGCACTTTTCTCTGGCAAGTGTTTTGTGTGTGTGTATTTATATAAATGTGTGTGTATTTATATAAATGTGTGTGTGTATTTATATAAATGTGTGTGTGTATTTATATAAATGTGTGTGTTTGTGTGAGAAATGGTTTAAATTGTGTTTATTGACGGATGTCAGCGTCCATGTGTGGCTGTTCAGTGTTGTTATCTGTTTTGTGATCGCTTGGTTCAAAGAACCAGGATTGGTGTGGGGGCCACGAGACGGGGGCGGGGCCACGAGACGGGGGCGGGGCCACGAGACGGGGGCGGGGCCACGAGACGGTGGCGGGGCCACGAGACGGGGGCGGGGCCACGAGACGGGGGCGGTTCCACGAGACGGGGGCGGGGCCAGGAGGCAGGGCCACGAGACGGGGCCACGAGACGGGGCGGGGCCACGAGACGGGGCGGGGCCACGAGACGGGGGCGGGGCCACGAGACGGGGCCACGAGACGGGGGCGGGGCAACGAGACGGGGGCGGGGCCACGAGACGGGGGCGGGGCCACGAGATAGGCTTGAGAGAAACGTTTAACCCTAAAGCCAGACAGCACGAGGTGGAGGCAGCTCCTCTCTTTGTGGAGACTAAGGAAACAAGCCTTATAAACTAAAGGGTGGACAGCGTTATAAGGTGAGTAGTGAGTGTTGACCAAGGGCTTAAAGAGTATGTCTCTAAACTTGTTATGCACCAGGGAGCCGGTTCCAACTGGAACACTTTGGTGATTTATTTTAAAAGCCATTTATTGTTAAGTTAATGTAGTATCATATGTATATTATATGTTTATATGTACAGACATCTTTAACATACGGTTCAACAAACCTAACTTGAATGTACCTTTTATTAAGTCTTGTGTTAGCTCTCTACTTCTGGTAACTTAATGTGTGTGTGTGTGTGTGTGTGTGTGTGTGTGTGTGTGTGTGTGTGTGTGTGTGTGTGTGTGTGTGTGTGTGTGTGTGTGTGTGTGTGTGTGTGTGTGTGTGTGTGTGTGTGTGTGTGTGTGTGAGAGAGACACACCTGTGTGTCCTTTACCCTAATCATGTTGTATAACAGCCATAAAACATGGCTTTGATAAGCAGCCTCATATCTTAAGATGTATTAATCATTTATCAGACAGCTTCATACAAAGATACTGACAGTGAAAACATTTTTCAGGAGCAGGTAGGGGTCAGAGGTCATTAAAGAGCAGGTAGAGGTTAGAGGTCAATAAAGAACAGCTAGGGGTAATAGGTTATTAAGGAGAAGGTAGGGGTCAGAGGTCATTAAGGACCTAACCCCACATCCTGCTTGGTAGTATAGTCCTCAGGGTTAACCTGAAGTGACTCACTAACCCCACATCCTGCTTGGTAGTATAGTCCTCAGGGTTAGCCTGAAGTGACTCACTAACCCCACATCCTGCTTGGTAGTATAGTCCTCAGGGTTAACCTGAAGTGACTCACTAACCCCACATCCTGCTTGGTAGTATAGTCCTCAGGGTTAACCTGAAGTGACTCACTAACCCCACATCCTGCTTGGTAGTATAGTCCTCAGGGTTAACCTGAAGTGACTCACTAACCCCACATCCTGCTTGGTAGTATAGTCCTCAGGGTTAACCTGAAGTGACTCACTAACCCCACATCCTGCTTGGTAGTATAGTCCTCAGGGTTAACCTGAAGTGACTCACTAACCCCACATCCTGCTTGGTAGTATAGTCCTCAGGGTTAACCTGAAGTGACTCACTAACCCCACATCCTGCTTGGTAGTATAGTCCTCAGGGAAGCAGCATGTGAGGCTCACAGCAGGAGTCACCGTGATAACTGAACTGAGATCAGTCTAAGCTTGGTATCTGAAACTGAAGATTCTGCTATTCCCTGAATTCTGTCTTAACATCTCCGGTTAACCTGCAAATCCAGCTTCTTGAAATCGGCTGGGGTCTCCGGTCTACTATGAATGAGGAGAGAGAGGAGGGGGATCCTACCTCTAAAAGCTCTCTGTCTGGGGAACATGGCCGCCAGAGCAGAGCTAACAGGTGAGAAGAGGATCTCTAAGTGTCTGTGACTGTGGTCCATCTCAGAGCTCAGCAGTGATGTATCAGGACACCATCGTTAGTGTCAGTAAAAGCTGTGTGTGTGTTGTGTTGAAGCCCAGAGCAGAAGGAGAGAGCAGACTCCCCTGGACCCAGCTGTGTCTCCCTGAAGAGTGACCGGTCTATGGAACAGCCTCGTGTTAACTTTAAAGATGGGAATCAGTCTACTGAGAAGAGGTGAGGAGTCATCTCAGATTATTAATATACAGTATCTATTGGACATCCATAGATAGAGAGAAGAGGGAGGAGTTTCAAACAGGTGATGACAACTGACCACTTGGTTTCTACCAGACTCTGCTAATACTGACTTTTTGACTTCAGGAGAAATAATAAACCTAAATGTGTGTGTGTGTGTGTGTGTGTGTGTGTGTGTGTGTGTTCTCCACAGACGACACCAGGAGAGGTCAAAGGTTACCAGTGCTGGGTCTGTACAGCAGCATCAAACAGAGCTGATCAAGGTGTGTAAAAGTCCAACAAGACATTAGCCTTCAGCTCTACATGAACATTAAAAAGCATCTCTTGTGGTGCTCAGAGTCTCCAGGCTTCCCTCTTTAGACCAGACGTGAATCAAGGACAGATGCTTCTGATGTCCTCAGCTCACAGGAAAGTTCTCATTCATGTTCTGTTCCAGAGGGCTGAGGAGAACGCACACGCTTTTCTAGACCAGCAGCTGAAGAAGCTCTGGAGGGTTCTCTTCCCACATGACCCACAAGGCTCAGAGAGTCAGAGGGAGGAGGAGGAGGAGGAGGAGGAGGTGGATGGGAAGAACGAGGAGCAGAGGAGGCGCGCCATAGAGGGAGTGACAGACATCACACTGCTCTGCCTTATGGAGATGAACCAGGAGGAACTGGCCGACATACTGAGGAGTGGTAAGAGACTCTTATTTAGAATACATAGAAGAGACTCTTATTTAGAAAACATAGAAGAGACTCTTATTTAGAAAACATAGAGGAGACTCTTATTTAGAAAACATAGAAGAGACTCTTATTTAGAAAACATAGAAGAGACTCTTATTTAGAAAACATAGAAGAGACTCTTATTTAGAAAACATAGAGGAGACTCTTATTTAGAAAACATAAAAGAGACTCTTATTTAGAAAACATAGAAGAGACTCTTATTTAGAAAACATAGAGGAGACTCTTATTTAGAAAACATAGAAGAGACTCTTATTTAGAAAACATAGAAGAGACTCTTATTTAGAAAACATAGAGGAGACTCTTATTTAGAAAACATAGAAGAGACTCTTATTTAGAAAACATAGTAGAGACTCTTATTTTGAAACAGAAGAGACTCAAACAGAGACTTGTTTAAAATATTTCTACATCTCTATCTTTTCCAGATAAATCTCCTCTTGGAGGTCAAATGGTTTGATCCAGATGTGTAGGGTTAATGTGAGGCTTTCAGGTTGAGTGGTTTAATCCAAGGGCAGATATGTAGGGTTATTGTAGGGGCTTTCAGCTTTAGTGGTTTAATCTAGATATTTAGGGTTATTGTTATATATTATATATATATTATATATTATATATTATTGTAGGTCTATTAGGTTAAAGAATGTTACAAAATATACTGCAGATGAACAGCCTGTCAACATACCTGAAGAGATGAAACACTATCTTGTTATATCAGCATATCAAGTCAGTAATAGTTATAGTATAGTAATAGTTAATTATAATGTATTATAGTACTGTCATTACACCAATCATATTGTTGTGTCAATATCACGTATAAGACCTGTCTTCTGGGTTCTCTCATTTAGGAACTGCTGCAGTCCAGTGCCAACATAACATCAAGTCTCATCTGATGCAGAAGTTCAGGCGTGTGTTTGAGGGAATCGCTAAAGCAGGACAGTCAACAGATCTGAATGACTTCTACACAGAGCTCTTCATCACACAGAGAGTCAGTGGAGAGGTCAACAAGGAACATGAGGTCAGACTGATTGAAACAGCTTCCAGGAAACCAGCCAAGGAGGAAACACCAATCAAACTTGAAGACATCTTTAAACCCTTACCTGGACAAGATCAACCAAGCAGAACCATAATGACAACTGGAGTGACGGGCATTGGTAAAACCGTCTTAACACACAAGTTCACTCTGGACTGGGCTGAAGGCAAAGCCAACCATGACATCCACTTCACGCTTCCCTTCACTTTCAGAGAGCTGAATTTACTGAAAGAGAAAGAGTTTAGCTTGATGGAACTTCTTCATCACTTCTTTATTCAAACCAAAGGAATCCTCAGATACGACCGGTTCCAAGTGGTCTTCATCTTGGACGGTCTGGATGAGTGTCGACTGCCTCTGGACTTCCAGAACAATCCGATCTGGACCGATGTCACAAAGTCGACCTCGGTGGACATACTGCTGACAAACCTCATCAGGGGTGACCTGCTTCCCTCCGCTCGCATCTGGATAACCACACGCCCTGCGGCAGCCAATCAGATCCCTGCTGAGTGTGTTGACATGGTGACAGAGGTGAGAGGGTTCACCGACCCCCAGAAGGAGGAGTACTTCAGTAAGAGATTCAGAGAGGAGCCTCTGGCCAGCAGAATCATCTCCCACATCAAGACATCACGCAGCCTCCACATCATGTGTCACATCCCAGTCTTCTGTTGGATCAGTGCTACAGTTCTGGAGGACATCTTCAAAACAACCCAGACAGGAATAGAGATTCCCAACACCGTGACTCAGATGTACATCTACTTCCTGAAGGTTCAGTCCATACAGGGGGACAGGAAGTACCGTGGGAGAGCTGAAACAGATGCAGTCTGGAGTTCAGAGAGCAGGCAGATCATTGTTGCTCTGGGAAAACTGGCTTTTAACCAGCTGGTGAAAGGCAACCTGATCTTCTACGAGGCAGACCTGGCAGAGTGTGACATGGATATCAGAGCAGCCTCAGTGTACTCAGGAGTGTTCACCCAGATCTTTAAAGAGGAGTGTGGGCTGTACCAGGACAAGGTGTTCTGCTTTGTCCATCTGAGCCTCCAGGAGTTTCTTGCTGCTCTTTATGTCTTCTTGTCCTTCATGGACACTGGTGTCAATCAGCTCTTAGAAGAACAACCGAAAACAAAGGTCAAACTCCTTTACCAGAGTGCTGTGGACAAGGCCTTAAAGAGTGAAAACGGACACCTGGACTTGTTCCTCCGCTTCCTCCTGGGCCTCTCTCTGGAGACCAATCAGATTCTCCTTCCAGGTCTGCTGAGACAGACAGGAAGTGGCTCACGGACCAATGAGCAAACAGTGTCTTACATCAAGGAGAAGATAAGTGGAGATCTCTCTACAGAGAGAAGCATCAATCTGTTCCACTGTCTGAATGAGCTGAACGACCGTTCTCTGGTGAGGAGATCCAACAGTACCTGACATCAGGAAGTCTCACCACAGAAGATCTCTCTCCTGCTCAGTGGTCAGCTCTGGTCTTCATCTTACTGTCATCAGAAGAGGAGCTGGACGTGTTTGACCTGAAGAAATACTCTGCTTCAGAGAAGGGTCTTCTGAGGCTGCTGCCAGTGTTCAAAGCCTCCAAAACATATCTGTAGGTTCACTAATAACATGTACTTTAATACACAATATACATTATACTAGAATATGAAAGTGATGTCATATACAATACATCTCTGTAGGTTCACTAATAAAATGTATTGTAATACACAATATACATTATACTAGAATATGAGAGTGATATCATATACAATACATCTCTTTACATTTAGATTAGATTAGATTCGATTCAAATTAATTCTCATTGCACTACAGCACAAGTACAGTACAGCCAAAATAATTTGGCATCTAACCAGAGTGCAAATGTTGCGGTAAAGTGCATGGTAATATATTATTTACATTGGTTAAATATGATGTAAGGTTCACTAACAATATGTATTTTAATACCCAATATACATAATATTAGAAAATAAAAGGTATATAATATACAAACCATATCTGTAGGTTTATTAATAACATATATTATGATACAATATACATTATACTAGAATATTAAAGTCATAACAATATACAAAACATATGAGCTACAAATTCCACTCCAATATTGGCTGTTAAATCCTACCTACAGCGCTGTTATCATTTGTTAAACTTACATTTCTTATTCATAATGCTAGTAAAGACTGTGTTTTAATGGTGGTTTTAAGTGGTTTTAAGTGGTTTTAAGTTGTTTTAATTCTAATAAGCCCTTTCAACACAGTTCCTAACATGTTCCTGTTGATGTTGTGTGAAGGCTGAATGGCTGTCATCTGTCAGAGAGATGCTGTGAAGCTCTGGCCTCAGTTCTCAGCTCCAACTCCTCCAGTCTGAGAGAGCTGGACCTGAGTACCAACGACCTGCAGGATTCAGGAGTGAAGCTGCTCTCTGCTGGACTGGGGAGTCCACACTGTACACTGGAGACTCTCAGGTCAGTTGGACTCAATGAGCAAACACTTACAGCACAGGGTTGGATATCAGAAGACATTCAACTGATTCCATGCATTGAGGAGATCTTTAGAACCAGGTGACCATCTCCATCACTAAGGACCACAACCACCCTGGGCTCCATCTCTTCTCCCACTACCGTCTGGTCGCTGGTTCTGCAGCAGCCGTACAAGGACTACCAGGTTTAAGGACAGTTTATATCCACAGGCAGTGACCTACTGAACTCCCAGGAGTGCTGCCACTATCATAACATGTCATTAACATTACACTATCATAACATTGTCATTAACATGACACTATCATAACATTGTCACTAACAATACACTATCATAACATGTCATTAACATTACACTATCATAACATGTCATTAACATTACACTATCATAACATGTCATTAACATTACACTATCATAACATGTCATTAACATTACACTATCATAACATGTCATTAACATTACACTATCATAACATTGTCATTAACATTACACTATCATAACATGTCATTAACATTAGACTATCATAACATTGTCATTAACATTACTCTATCATAACATGTCATTAACATTACTCTATCATAACATTGTCACTAACAGTACACTATCATAACATTGTCATTAACATTACACTATCATAACATGTCATTAACATTACACTATCATAACATTTCATTAACATTACTCTATCATAACATTGTCACTCACAATACACTATCATAACATGTCATTAACATTACACTATCATAACATTGTCATTAACATTAGCCCTGGTGTTCTCTGCTGCCGAATACTGCACCCCAGTCTGGAGTAGAAGCCCACATGTGAAGAAGGTTGATCCTATCATCAACAATGCCCTTCGGATCATAACCGGTTGCCTAAAGCCCACCCCCGTGTCCTACCTGCCTGTCCTAGCGGGAATTGCCCCGGCCGGTCTCCGACGAGAGGCCGCTATCCTCGCACTTGCAAGGAAAGCCCAAGAACATGACTGGCATATCCTGCATGAAACAACAACAAAGGCAGCGCCCCCAAGCAGACTCAAGTCCCGTCACCCCTACAACAGGACAGCACAAGAGATGCTTGGTTCCATCCCTGAGGACCTGTCTACAAGGGCATGGCTAGCAACTTCCTGGAAGCAGGAATGGGAGTCGTCTGAGCCCACACGTCTGCACCATCACATCCAAGATCCGGGAGATGGAGTCGAAGGAGAACATCTACCACGCCGGCATTGGACCCTGCTGAACCGCCTCCGTACTGGGGTTGGTCGCTTCAAAGCGTCCATGAAGGAGTGGGGCCTGGCAGACAGCGCAGTATGTGAGTGTGGCGAGCCTGAGCAGACTGCCGACCACATAATCACCACCTGTCCTCTGTACAGACCTCCTTCAGAGGCTGGCCTCTTCCATGTGGGACCAGAGACGAGAGCGTGGCTTTGTGACACTGAGCTGGACATATGATGATGATACACGAAAGAGAGAGAGAGAGAGAACATTACACTATCATAAAATGTCATTAACATTACACTATCATAACATTGTCATTAACATTACACTATCATAACATGTAATTAACATTACACTATCATAACATGTCATTAACATTACACTATCATAACATGTCATTAACATTACACTATCATAACATGTCATTAACATTACTCTGTCATACTTTGCTGGACTTTCTGGACTCATTACAGTTACTGTACTGCACTGTATTTATGATGCTGCTGCACTACTGGCACTTTAAAATGCTTTAATATGCTTTATGTACAATTCAACACATGTACATATCATCCATTAGTCACTTTATTGTTATTTTTATTGTCATTTTTATTTAGTATAGTATTTTTATAGTATAGTGTTTTATAAAATCATACTGCAGGAGGGAATGGGGAGTAAGCATTCTATTGTACTTGTTGCAAATGACAAATCAATCTCTTGAATCTTGATTTATATCCATAAAAGTACAAGTTAAGACCCCTAAATTATTAATTTCAGAGGAATAATGTAACTTATTTAAGATGTTGTTGCCATCATTGTATAAGGTGTATGTTACATTCTTAATATACAATACATCCCTGTAGGTTCAATAATAACATGTACTATGATACAATATACATCATACGAGAATATTACAACAACAAATGGTGAGGATTGAATCCTCTTTATTGGTCACATACATGAAGACATACAGTGAAATGTGTTCTCTGCATTTAACCCATCCTAGTATTAGGAGCAGTGGGCAGCTATTCATACAGCGCCCGGGGAGCAGTTAGGGTCTTCCTCAAGGACACCTCGACAGTTTTTGCTAGGAGGAGCCGGGGATCGAACCAGCAACCTTCCGGTTGTGAGGCGACCGCTCTACCTCCTGAGCTAGACTGCCGCCCAAAAGTCAATAAAGTCATAACAATATTCAAAACATATGAGCTGGGAGCAGGCTATAGGAGGGAGCCTATTTTAATATTTTATTTTCTAAACTACATTTGGATTGTGAACCATTAGTAACAGCACCACTTCAGTAGGAAGTCCAGTAACAACTGGGTATTATACCAGGAAACACCACAACTGGGTTTTTCCCTAGCCTATTCATATTTGTGAATACTTGTTTTTCAATAAGAATGTTTACTGGACCAGGCTACAAATTACACTACAATATTGGCTGTTAAATCTTACCTACAACGCTGTTATCATTTGTTAAACTTATATTTGTTAATGCTAGTAAAGACTGTGTTTTATTGGTGGTTTTAAGTGGTTTTAATTCTAATAAGCCCTTTCAACCCAGTTCCTAACATGTTCCTGTTGATGTTGTGTGAAGGCTGAATGGCTGTCATCTGTCAGAGAGATGCTGTGAAGCTCTGGCCTCAGTTCTCAGCTCCAACTCCTCCAGTCTGAGAGAGCTGGACCTGAGTACCAACGACCTGCAGGATTCAGGAGTGAAGCTGCTCTCTGCTGGACTGGGGAGTCCACACTGTACACTGGAGACTCTCAGGTCAGTTGGACTCAATGAGCAAACACTTACAGCTCAGGCTTTGATATCAGAAGACATTCAACTGATTCCATAAATTGAGGAGATCTTTAGAACCAGGTGACCATCTCCATCACTAAGGACCGCAACCACCCTGGAAACCATCTCTTCTCCCCCCTACCGTCTGGTCGCTGGTTCCGCAGCATTTGTATAAGGACTAGCAGGTTTAAGGACAGTTTTTATCCACATACAGTGGCCTACTGAACTGCTAGAAGTGCTGCCACTATAATAACATTGTCATTAACATTACACTATCAGAACATGTCATTAACATTACACTGTCATACCATGTCATTAACATTACACTATCATAACATTGTCATTAACATTACACTATCACAACATGTCATTAACATTATACTATCATAACATGTCATTAACATTACACTATCATAGCATTGTCATTAACATTACACTATCATAACATTGTCATTAACATTACACTATCATAACATTGTCTTAACATTACTCTATCATAACATGTCATTAACATTACACTATCATAACATTGTCATTAACATTACACTATCATAACATGTCATTAACATTACTCTATCATAACATGTCATTAACATTACACTATCATAACATTGTCATTAACATTACTCTATCATAACATATCATTAACATTACACTATCATAACATTGTCATTAACATTACTCTATCATAACATATCATTAACATTACACTATCATAACATTGTCATTAACATTACACTATCATAACATTGTCATTAACATTACACTATCATAACATTGTCATTAACATTACTCTATCATAACATATCATTAACATTACACTATCATAACATTGTCATTAACATTACTCTATCATAACATATCATTAACATTACACTATCATAACATTGTCATTAACATTACACTATCATAACATTGTCATTAACATTACACTATCATAACATGTCATTAACATTACACTATCATAACATGTCATTAATATTACACTATCATAACATGTCATTAACATTACACTATCATAACATGTCATTAACATTACTCTGTCATACTTTACTGGACTTTCTGGACTCATTACAGTTACTGTACTGCACTGTATTCATGATGCTGCTGCACTACTGGCACTTTAAAATGCTTTAATATGCTTTATGTACAATTCAATACATCTACATATCATCCATTAGTCACTTTATTGTTATTTTTATTGTCATTTTTATTTAGTATAGTATTTTTATAGTATTGTGTTTTATAAATGCATACTGCAGGAGGGAATGGGGAGTAAGCATTATATTGTACTTGTTGCAAATGACAAATCAATCTCTTGAATCTTGATTTATATCCATAAAAGTACAAGTTAAGACCCCTAAATTATTAATTTCAGAGGAATAACGTAACTTATTTAAGATGTTGTTGCCATCATTGTATAAGGTGTATGTTACATTCTTAATATACAATACATCCCTGTAGGTTCAATAATAACATGTACTAGGATACAATATACATCATACGAGAATATTACAACAACAACAAATGGTGAGGATTGAATCCTCTTTATTGGTCTCATACATGAAGACATACAGTGAAACGTGTTCTCTGCATTTAACCCATCCTAGTATTAGGAGCAGTGGGCAGCTATTCATACAGCGCCCAGGGAGCAGTTAGGGTTAGGGGGTCTTCCTCAAGGACACCTCCACAGTTTTTGCTAGGAGGAGCCGGGGATCGAACCAGCAACCTTCCGGTTCTGAGGCGACCGCTCTACCTCCTGAGCTACACTGCCGCCCAAAAGTCAATAAAGTCATAACAATATTCAAAACATATGAGCTGGGAGCAGGCTATAGGAGGGAGCCTATTTTAATATTTTATTTTCTAAACTACATTTGGATTGTGAACCATTAGTAACAGCACCACTTCAGTAGGAAGTCCAGTAACAACTGGGTATTATACCAGGAAACACCACAACTGGGTTTTTCCCTAGTCTATTCATATTTGTGAATACTTGTTCTTCAATTTGAATGAATACTGGACAATACTGGACCAGGCTACAAATTACACTCCAATATTGGCTGTTAAATCTTACCTACAGCGCTGTTATCATTTGTTAAACCTATATTTATTACTCATAATGCTAGTAAAGACTGTGTTTTAATGGTGGTTTTAAGTGGTTTTAATTCTAATAAGCCCTTTCAACCCAGTTCCTAACATGTTCCTGTTGATGTTGTGTGAAGGCTGAATGGCTGTCATCTGTCAGAGAGATGCTGTGAAGCTCTGGCCTCAGTTCTCAGCTCCAACTCCTCCAGTCTGAGAGAGCTGGACCTGAGTATCAACGACCTGCAGGATTCAGGAGTGAAGCTGCTCTCTGCTGGACTGGGGAGTCCACACTGTACACTGGAGACTCTCAGGTCAGTTGGACTCAATGAGCAAACACTTACAGCACAGGGTTTGATATCAGAAGACATTCTACTGGTTTACAGCCATAAAAGTAACAATTCACACATCTAAATAAAGGATATTCATTAGAATAACTCATTCTGGTGTGTGTGTGTGTGTGTGTGTGTGTGTGTGTGTGTGTGTGTGTGTGTGTGTGTGTGTGTGTGTGTGTGTGTGTGTGTGTGTGTGTGTGTGTGTGTGTGTGTGTGTGTGTGTGTGTGTGTGTGTGTGTGTGTGTGTGTGTGTGTGTGTGTGTGTGTGTGTGTGTGTGTGTGTGTGTGTGCAGGTTGTCTGGCTGTCTGGTCACACAGGAAGGCTGTGCTTCTCTGGCCTCAGCTCTGAGCTCCAACCCCTCCCGTCTGAGAGAGCTGGACCTGAGCTACAATCACCCAGGAGACTCAGGAGTTACGCTGCTCTCTGCTGGACTGGAGGATCCACGCTGGAGACTGGACACTCTCAGGTACGGAGAGGACAGCTCACCTCTCAGGGACCGTGTCTCCTACAAGGATTCAACCGGCCGCTAGATGAAGTGGTTTACCAAGGCGGCTGTAACTCATGTTGTGTACAAAGTGATGATCCAGCAGATCATGAGTGTGAATGTTTCAACTGCTCTCTCTTTGTTCCCCCCAGGGTGGAGCACGGTGGAGGATGGAGGCTGAAACCAGCTCTAAAGAAGTGTGAGTGTCTGTTTAGTTTGAGTCATCACAACACACACTCACTCTTTAGATGGAAGGTCCATCCACACAGCAGGAGGTGACGTCCTGCTGGGAATGAACAGGATGGATCTTATCATTATTAATATTGATGAGATACATTATGTATCTCATCATTATTAATATTGATTAGATACATCATGTCAACCATCATGTATCTTATCAATATTAATATTCATTAGATACATCATGTATATTATCAATAATAATATTAATTAGATACATGATGTATCTCATCAATATTAATATTGATGAGATACATGATGTAACTTATTAATATTATTATTGAAATGATTATCAATATTAATATTGTTAATAATATTGTTAACCATCACAATGAATCCTCCAGGTATTATTACTGATACATGGTTATTTATTTATGAATTATTATTGGTTATTAGTAGTGTTATTATTATTATTAGACCATAACAATCCTCACATTATTAAAGGGTAAGTAAACAACCGTTTTAGCAGACCGTCTGCCTACCAGTTTCCAAAGAGTCGTAAAGGTTTTATAAAAAATGTACAGTTTGGGTTCCAAAGGAGCAGGTTTAAGGGGCGTGGCCAAACGCTGTCCAACCCCCCCTCACTGGAGCCAGGGGGCGGAGCCAATAGAAAACCACTGTGTGAAAACTGGTTGATCTGGAAGTAGACAACATGTCCCCGTTTGATAACTTTCTACATTTCAGTCCAAAACATCAGAAATGCTGACCAACACGTTTAGAGACCCAAACGGAGCAGCTTTCCCTTTAATATTAGTGCGTGTATTTAATATTATATTATAACAACTACTGTTATTCTTAGGATTATCATCATCCTTATTGTTAAAATATGTTTTCAATAACGATTACTATAATGTATTATAAATCTGAATATTATTATTTATTATTATTTATACACATATTAATATAAATACTTTAATAAATAAATAAATAATTAATGAATTATTTATACTATTATTTTTATTATTACTATTATTATAAGTGTTGTTATTATTATTAATATTATTATATAAATCCAATAATAATATTATTATTATTGGATTGTTATGTAAGACATTAGAACATAATAATCCTGATGCTACTAATATATTGATGACACACACAGAGCCCATGTGGTGACGCTGAGGGACTGAGAACATCAGGAGAACACAAACTACAGTCTGGCCTCAGTTTCTAGGAACAACAACAACAGTTCAGCAGACTAATCATGTCTTGTTCTCCATCAGATGCGTGTGAACTCACACTGGACCCAAACACAGCCCACAGAGAACTCTCTCTGTCTGAGGACAACAGGAAGGTGACGAGGGTTAGAGAGGAGGAGGAGTATCCTGATCACCCAGAGAGATTTGACTCCTGGCCCCAGGTGTTGTGTAGAGAGGGTCTGACTGACCGCTGTTACTGGGAGGTGGAGAGGGAAGGAGGTGTTGTTATAGGAGTGACATACAGAGGAATCACTAGGAGAGGAGGGGGTAAAGACAGCTGGCTTGGATACAACAACAAGTCCTGGAGTCTTAATTGTTCTGATGGTCGTTACAATGTCTGTTTCAACAGTAGAGTAACAGCCATAGATCTCCTCCCCTCTGAGAGAGTAGGAGTGTATGTGGACCGACCTGCTGGCTCTCTCTCCTTCTACAGAGTGTCCCCAGATGGAGGAGGGTCCTCAGACACACTGACACTCATCCACACCTTCCAGTCCACATTCACCCAGGAGGACCTCCTCCCTGGGTTTGGGTTATGGGGTTATGGTGACTCAGTGTCTCTGTGTCCGTTGTAGCAACACACACACACACACACACACACACACACACACACACACACACACACACACACACACACACACACACACACACACACACACACACACACACACACACACACACACACACACACACACACACACACACACACACACACACACACACACACACACACACTGTAGTGGAAAGGGGCGTGGCTAAGTGGTGTCTGATCACGAGGAAGCGGGAGCAGCCAACCTCCCTCACCTCCTCACCTCCTCACCTCCTCACCTCCCCACCTCCTCATCTCCTCACCTCCCCACCTCCTCAACCTCCTCACCTCCTCAACCTCCTCACCTCCTCACCTCCCCCACCTCCTCACCTCCTCACCTCCCCACCTCCTCAACCTCCTCACCTCCTCACCTCCTCACCTCCCTCACCTCCTCACCTCCTCACCTCCCTCACCTCCTCAACCTCCTCACCTCCTCTCCTCCTCATCTCCCCACCTCCTCAACCTCCTCACCTCCTCACCTCCTCACCTCCTCACCTCCTCAACCTCCCCACCTCCTCACCTCCTCACCTCCTCAACCTCCTCACCTCCTCTCCTCCTCATCTCCTCACCTTCTCACCTCCTCACCTCCTCACCTCCCCACCTCCTCAACCTCCTCACCTCCTCACCTCCTCACCTCCTCACCTCCTCAACCTCCCCACCTCCTCACCTCCTCACCTCCTCAACCTCCTCACCTCCTCAACCTCCCCACCTCCCTACCTCCCCACCTCCTCAACCTCCTCACCTCCTCACCTCCTCACCTCCTCACCTCCTCACCTCCTCAACCTCCTCACCTCCTCACCTCCTCAACCTCCTCACCTCCTCAACCTCCCCACCTCCCTACCTCCCCACCTCCTCAACCTCCCCACCTCCTCACCTCCTCACCTCCTCAACCTCCTCACCTCCTCACCTCCCCACCTCCTCACCTCCTCACCTCCTCAACCTCCTCTCCTCCTCATCTCCTCACCTCCTCACCTCCTCACCTCCTCACCTCCCCACCTCCTCAACCTCCTCACCTCCTCACCTCCTCACCTCCTCAACCTCCCCACCTCCTCACCTCCTCACCTCCTCAACCTCCTCACCTCCTCAACCTCCTCAACCTCCTCACCTCCTCAACCTCCTCACCTCCTCACCTCCTCACCTCCTCACCTCCTCACCTCCTCAACCTCCCCACCTCCTCACCTCCTCACCTCCTCAACCTCCTCACCTCCTCAACCTCCTCACCTCCTCACCTCCTCACCTCCTCACCTCCTCAACCTCCCCACCTCCCTACCTCCTCATCTCCCCACCTCCTCACCTCCTCAACCTCCTCACCTCCTCACCTCCCCCACCTCCTCACCTCCTCACCTCCTCAACCTCCTCACCTCCTCAACCTCCTCACCTCCTCAACCTCCTCACCTCCTCAACCTCCTCACCTCCTCACCTCCTCACCTCCTCACCTCCTCAACCTCCCCACCTCCCTACCTCCTCATCTCCCCACCTCCTCACCTCCTCAACCTCCTCACTTCCCCCACCTCCTCACCTCCTCAACCTCCTCACCTCCTCACCTCCTCACCTCCTCACCTCCTCAACCTCCCCACCTCCTCACCTCCTCACCTCCTCAACCTCCTCACCTCCTCAACCTCCTCACCTCCTCACCTCCTCACCTCCTCACCTCCTCAACCTCCCCACCTCCCTACCTCCTCATCTCCCCACCTCCTCACCTCCTCAACCTCCTCACCTCCTCACTTCCCCCACCTCCTCACCTCCTCAACCTCCTCACCTCCTCACTTCCCCCACCTCCTCACCTCCTCAACCTCCTCACCTCCTCAACCTCCTCACCTCCTCACCTCCTCAACCTCCTCACCTCCTCAACCTCCTCACCTCCTCAACCTCCTCACCTCCCTCACCTCCTCACCTCCTCACCTCCTCACCTCCTCACCTCCTCAACCTCCTCACCTCCTCACCTCCTCAACCTCCTCACCTCCTCACCTCCTCACCTCCTCACCTCCTCAACCTCCTCACCTCCCTACCTCCCCACCTCCTCAACCTCCTCACCTCCTCACCTCCTCACCTCCTCACCTCCTCACCTCCTCAACCTCCCCACCTCCCTACCTCCCCACCTCCTCACCTCCTCACCTCCTCACCTCCTCAACCTCCTCACCTCCTCACCTCCTCACCTCCCCACCTCCCTACCTCCTCATCTCCTCACCTCCCCACCTCCTCAACCTCCTCACCTCCTCACCTCCTCACCTCCTCACCTCCTCATCTCTTCACCTCCTCACCTCCTCAACCTCCTCACCTCCTCAACCTCCTCAACCTCCTCACCTCCTCACCTCCTCAACCTCCTCACCTCCTCACCTCCCTACCTCCTCAACCTCCTCACCTCCTCACCTCCTCACCTCCTCAACCTCCCCACCTCCCTACCTCCCCACCTCCTCAACCTCCTCACCTCCTCACCTCCTCAACCTCCTCAACCTCCCCACCTCCTCACCTCCTCACCTCCTCACCTCCTCAACCTCCTCATCTCTTCACCTCCTCATCTCTTCACCTCCTTCACCTCCTTCACCTCCTCACGTCCTCACCTCCTCACCTCCTCACCTCCTCAACCTCCTCACCTCCTCACCTCCTCATCTCTTCACCTCCCTCACGTCCTTACCTCCCCCACCTCAGACTCACACAAACACACACACATATTTATAATACACACACACACACACACACACATGAGTTAGCAGCAGGGATCCTGGTTGATCTTCTGGTCATCAATACAAGTGGTCCATGGGAACAGATACTGATGGTCCTGTTGGGACTTTAAAGTGAATATTGATTCCTTGTGTTGGGAACACGTATTAAAGACATGTCCTCACCTGTTGAGGATTTAGAACGTCTGCTATTCTCTTATTGGAGTCCTTCTGTTTATTGAGGACATGGGAGGGACCATTGATTCTGTTGTTTGTTCATAAAGCCTCAAGGGGAGGAACAGTCACTAGATCACACTGGAGGTGATCTACCAGCATGGGTCCTACCACTGGGTCACGGATGGACCCCAGGGATTTAAAGACTGTTCAACTTTTGACTGTTATTCATTTTGATCGCTAAAAATTCCTGAACTTTTCTTTTTAAAAGGTTCGCAAAAACTGCTTCATGCAATATAATGTTTTAAATGTTTGAACTTTCTCTTTAACACGTTCTAGAAGACTGTTGTATTCAATATGATGTTTTAAATGGTTGAACTTCCTCTTTAACACGTTCTAGAAGACTGTTGTATTCAATATAATGTTTTAAATGGTTGAACTTTCTCTTTAACACGTTCTAGAAGACTGTTGTATTCAATATGATGTTTGTGGTGGAGATGAAGATGTGTTCTCAGAGCTAAAGGGAGTCATGCATTGGATGTTCTTTCATGGTCTGACCAGCTAAATATCACATGTTCATGTTGTTTCCTTTGATTCTTTGAAGCATTATTAATCACATGGGATTGTTTCCTTTAAATCCTTTTTTGAAGTGTTATTAAAGTATGATGTTGGATTGGTGTTCATGACGTTGTGTTCCATAATCCAGTGAGGTGAACATGATGTGTTGTCCTTTTCAAAAGGAGCTAAATGTGATGGGAAAGCCCTCTGGTGTAGTAAGAGCCCAATGAGGAGGGTGGTGAGTGATGAAGAGGAGGGTGGTGAGTGACGAAGAGGAGGGTGGTGAGTGATGGAGAGGAGGTTTGTTAGTGATGAAGAGGAGGGTGGTGAGTGACGAAGAGGAGGGTGGTGATTGATGAATAGGAGGGTTGTTAGTGAAGAAGAGGAGTGATGAAGAGGAGGGTGGTTAGTGATGAAGAGGAGGGTTGTTAGTGATGAAGAGGAGGGTTCTTAGTGATGAAGAGGAGGGTGGTGAGTGATGAAGAGGAGGGTGGTGAGTGATGAAGAGGAGTGATGAAGAGGAGGGTGGTGAGTGATGAAGAGGAGGGTGCTGAGTGACGAAAAGGAGGGTTGTGAGTGAAGAAGAGGAGGGTGGTGATTGATGAATAGGAGGGTTGTTAGTGATGAAGAGGAGGGTTGTTAGTGATGAAGAGGAGCGTGCTGAGTGATAAAGAGGAGGGTGGTCAGTGATTAAGAGGAGGGTGGTAAGTGATGAAGAGGAGGGTAGTGAGTGATGAAGAGGAGGGTGGTTAGTGATGAAGAGGAGGGAGGTGGGTGATGAAGAGGAGGGAGGTGAGTGATGAAGAGGAGGGTGGTCGGTGATGAAGAGGAAGATGGTTAGTGAGGAAGAGGGTGGTTAGTGATGAGGAGGAGGGAGGTGAGTGATGAAGGACTTGCTTGGACTCCTTGATTGGACCAACCAAGGAGTCCAAGCAAGTCCTTCCTTTTTTTCTTCTTTTTTTCTTCTTTTTTTCTTCCTTTTTTTCTTCCTTTTTTTCTTCCTTTTTTTCTTCTTTTTTTTCTTCCTTTTTTCTTCCTTTTTTTCCAAGTCCTTCCTTTTCCTTTTTAAACGTTGCGTTCAACACCCGATCAGAACGTTAACAAACGTTACTTTTAGAGTTCCTTCTGTTGGGGTCCAGAAACCGGTTTGATGAGCGTTTGTTGAACACCAAAATACAACCCAAGTCAAACCTGGTTTGGCTTCAAATAACCTGTTTTGCTGCTTGGGACGAAGCCGAAAAATAACCTTAACACAGAGAGGGGGATGGAAACGATAAGCAACAACCATCAATAATATTCATAATAACCATCATAACAATACACTAATGAGTATATACATTGACTAAATCAAAGCCCCATTTCTCTCTATCCAATAAGTGACCAAACGGACTGGAAGGAGAACCAGATGTGATTCTGGTTTCATCATCAGATGTAAAGCCACCCTGTAACTCTGACTAAGGGCTATACTAATATACTATATATATAATATACTATATATATATAATATACTAATAGCATTGTAGAATAATTTCTACTCGGATGGATAAGAATCAATTGCAGAGGTCCGGATAACAATAATCAACTGCAGCAAGATGGAGTCTGCCGTGCCAATTGTCAGACTGAAGATCCTCTCCTTCTTACCCAGTATATACGTTCTCCCACATTCTGTGGCTTGGACATCACTTCATTCTTATCGGTCAAACGTTCCCCACGGCACGACTCCCTACGGCTATGGCTCACGGTACGTCCATAGGACACCGTTGAAGGCACCCTGAAGGTACCCTTATAAGGGCCTACAGGGACACCAGCCGATAACTGGAACATCTCAACACATCTCTATGACCTAGTGGGCCTTGGCTTCACCAGAAGATTATGATGTAGTCATCTGCTGCTATGTATAGAGGACCATAAGACAGTGTTTAGATTATAATAAGGGTATAAACATACACTACACCACCTACTGCTATGTATAGAGGACCATAAGACAGTGTTTAGATTATAATAAGGGTATAAACATACACTACACCATCTACTGCTATGTATAGAGGACCATAAGACAGAGTTTAGATTATAATAAGGGTATAAACATACACTACACCACCTACTGCTATGTATAGAGGACCATAAGACAGTGTTTAGATTATAATAAGGGTATAAACATACACTACACCACCTACTGCTATGTATAGAGGACCATAAGACAGTGTTTAGATTATAATAAGGGTATAACAATACACTACACCACCTACTGCTATGTATAGAGGACTATAAGACAGTGTTTAGATTATAATAAGGGTATAAACATACACTACACCACCTACTGCTATGTATAGAGGACCATAAGACAGTGTTTAGATTATAATAAGGGTATAAACATACACTACACCACCTACTGCTATGTATAGAGGACCATAAGACAGTGTTTAGATTATAATGAGGGTATAAACATACACTACAATATTGTTGCATATCGTTTTCCAACTTATTGTACTTTGTCCCTTACACTTTAGTCTGAATTATTGTACTTCTACCTGAGCTCTGGTTCAGTTATTGGAGACGTGTTAGAAATTAAATGCACTTTTGACTTCTGGTGACGAGTTGTTCTCTTTCCTTCCTTTGTTGAAACACACTATTGTAAGTCTCTTTGGATAAAAGCGTCTGCTAAATGACTGTAATGACTGCTGTATGCTCCTTAATGACCTCTGACCCCTACCTGCTCCTAATGACCTCTGACCCCTACCTGCTCCTTAATGACCTCTGACCCCTACCTGCTCCTAATGACCTCAGACTCTCCTTTTAAAGCTCTGTCTCTTGTCTGTGTGTGTGTGTGACTATATATATAGAGATATACAGATATCTACAGTACATTGTAACTGTCTGTCTGGTTGTCTGTCACATCAACCAACTGTTACCAATGGCACATTAGTTCCAGTTCTCCTTGTGTGTGTGAGTGGTAAATGGACATTTATAGAGCTCTTTTCTAACCAATGGTTACTCAAAGCTCTTTACAAGTCCTCACATTCACCATTCATCCACTCATTCAACCACCAACGGAGGAGTCAGCCATCAAGGAGACAGCCAGCAGGTCAGGAGCAGTTAGGGTTAGGGGGTCTTGATCAAGGACACCTCCACAGCTTTTGATAGGAGGAGGAGGCGGGGATCGAACCAGCGACCTGCCGGTGGTGAGGAGACCGCTCTACCTCCTGAGCTATACTGCCGCCCTGTGTGTGTGTGTGTGTGTGTGTGTGTGTGTGTGTGTGTGTGTGTGTGTGTGTGTGTGTGTGTGTGTGTGTGTGTGTGTGTGTGTGTGTGTGTGTGTGTGTGTGTGTGTGTGTGTGTGTGTGTGTGTGTGTGTGTGTGTGTGTGTGTGTGTGTGTGTGTGCCTCGGTGTGTCTATGTGTGTGTGTGTGTGTGCCTGTGCCTGCGTGTGTCTA
>CM051023.1:4187518-4225518 GCA_027704905.1 Muraenolepis orangiensis | reverse complement strand
TCATAACATTGTCATTAACATTACACTATCATAACATTGTCATTAACATTACACTATCATAACATTGTAATTAACATTACACTTTCATAACATTATCACTAACATTACACTTTCATAACATTGTCATTAACATTACACTATCATAACATTATCAATAACATTACATTACCATAACGTTGTCATTAACATTACACTATCATAACATTGTCATTAACATTACACTATCATAACATTGTCATTAACATTACACTATCATAATATTGTCAGTAACATTACACTATCATAACATTGTCATTAACATTACACTATCATAACATGTCATTAACATTACACTATTATAACATGTCATTAACATTACGCTATTATAGCATGTCATTAACATTACACTATCATAACATGTCATCAACATTACACTATCATAACGAGTCATTAACATTACACTATTATAGCATTTCATTAACATTACACTATTATAGCATGCCATTAACATTACCCTATCATAACATTACACATTCATAACATTGTCATTAACATGACAGTATCATACATTACACTATCATAACATTGTCATTAACATTACGCTATCATAACATGTCATTAACATTACACTATCATAACATGTCATTAACATCACACTGTCATAACATGTCATTAACATTACACTATAATAACATTGTCATTAACATTACACTGTCATAACATTGTCATTAACATGACACTATCATAACATTATCACTAACATTACACTTTCATAACATTGTCATTAACATTACACTATCATAACATTATCAATAACATTACATTACCATAACGTTGTCATTAACATTACACTATCATAACATTGTCATTAACATTACATGATCATAACATTGTCATTAACATTACTCTATCATAACATGTCATTAACATTACACTATCATAACATGTCATTAACATTACACTGTCATAACATGTCATTAACATTACACTATAATAACATTGTCATTAACATTACACTGTCATAACATGTCATTAACTTTACACTATAATAACATTGTCATTAACATTACACTATCATAACATTGTCATTAACATTACACTATCATAACATTATCACTAACATTACACTTTCATAACATTGTCATTAACATTACACTATCATAACATTATCAATAACATTACATTACCATAACGTTGTCATTAACATTACACTATCATAACATTGTCATTAACATTACACGATCATAACATTGTCATTAACATTACTCTATCATAACATGTCATTAACATTACACTATCATAACATGTCATTAACATTACACTATCATAACATTGTCATTAACATTACACTATCATAACATTGTCAATAACATTACATTACCATAACGTTGTCATTAACATTACACTATCATAACATTGTCATTAACATTACACTATCATAACATTGTCATTAACATTACACTATCATAATATTGTCAGTAACATTACACTATCATAACATTGTCATTAACATTACACTATCATAACATGTCATTAACATTACACTATCATAACATTGTCATTAACATTACACTATCATAATATTGTCAGTAACATTACACTATCATAACATTGTCATTAACATTACACTATCATAACATGTAATTAACATTACACTATCATAACATGTCATTAACATTACGCTATTATAGCATGTCATTAACATTACACTATCATAACATGTCATCAACATTACACTATCATAACATGTCATTACCATTACACTATCATAACATGTCATCAACATTACACTATCATAACATGTCATTAACATTACACTATTATAGCATTTCATTAACATTACACTATTATAGCATGCCATTAACATTACACTATCATAACATGTCATTAACATTACACTATCATAACATGTCATTAACATTACACTATCATAACATTGTCAATAACATTACATTATCATAACATGTCATTAACATTACACTATCATAACATTGTCATTAAGCGCTGCAGAGGGTGGACTACCCCTCCCTGCAATAAACACCACCCACCACAAACGGTGTCTGAGGAAGGCACAACAAATAGTGTAAAACCCTCTCACCCCAACCATGGACTGTTAGCCCTCCTCCCCTCCGGGAGGCGCTATAGAAACCTTTGTTCCAAGTCAAGCAGGCTTAGGAACAGCTTCTTCCCCTCAGCTGTCATCTCCCTGAACTCTGGACCACGAAGACAGCCCCACCCCCTCTGCTGTCCCCCCCCCTCTGCTGTCCCCCCCCTCTGCTGCCCCCCCCTCTGCTGCCCCCCCCCTCTGCTGTCCCCCCCCTCTGCTGCCCCCCCCTCTGCTGCCCCCCCCCTCTGCTGTCCCCCCCCTCTGCTGCCCCCCCCCTCTCCTGCCCCCCCATCTGCTGCCCCCCCCCATCTGCTAACCCCCCTCTGCTGTCCCCCCCCCTCTGCTGTCCCCCCCTCTGCTTTCCCCCCCCTTCTGCTGTCCCCCCCCTGCTGCCACCCCTCTGCTGTCCCCCCCCCTCTGCTGTCCCCCCCCTTCTGCTGTCCCCCCCCCCTCTGCTGTCCCCCCCTTTGCTGTCCCCCCCCTTCTGCTGTCCCCCCCCTGCTGCCACCCCTCTGCTGTCCCCCCCTGATTTCCCCCCCCTCTGCTGTCCCCCCCTCTGCTGTCCTCCACTCTGCTGTCCCCCCCTCTGCTTTCCCCCCCCTTCTGCTGTCCCCCCCCTGCTGCCACCCCTCTGCTGTCCCCCCCCCTCTGCTGTCCCCCCCCTTCTGCTGTCCCCCCCCCCTCTGCTGTCCCCCCCTTTGCTGTCCCCCCCCTTCTGCTGTCCCCCCCCTGCTGCCACCCCTCTGCTGTCCCCCTCTGCTGTCCCCCCCCCTCTGCTGTCCCCCCCCTCTGCTGTCCCCCCCCCTCTGCTTTCCCCCCCCTTCTGCTGTCCCCCCTCTGCTGTCCCCCCTGCTGCTGCACATCTGCCACATCTGCCCCCCCCCTGCCCCTCCCCCCTGCTCACGCCCCTGCCCCTCCCCCCTGCTCAACACCTATAATAATCACCACAATGTCTCTGATTAACTGTTAAAAAAAAAAAAAAAAAAAACTGTATCACAACTACTACCTCTCTATAATTTACACATTTATTATTACTAAGATACCTGTTTACTGTACCTGCAATATATGTTTACATATGTTGATAGAACTGCTCCTACTCCTGTATATATATATACATTTATACTTGCCATACATTTATATATGATTCAGATTCAGATAACTTTATTTATCCCGAGGGAAATTAAGGAATGGATGCTCACTTGTATACATTTACATTTCTATATATTTATCCTGCTTTCAATAATAGCATACCCCTGATCACTACCTGTTCAATGATCACTTACCTGTATATACATAAACCTATTATTATGATCATATCACATTTATACCTAGACTGTCTATTAACCTGTACATTTAAACTGTAAATTATATGATATAACATGCACTTTACTGCAACATGTGCACTCTGGTTAGATGCTAAATTATTTTCGCTGTACTGTACTTGTGCTGTGAAATGACAATACATTAGAATCTAATGTAATCTAATTAACATTACACTATCATAACATTGTCATTAACATTACACGATCATAACATTTTCATTAACATCACACTATCATAACATTATCATTAGCATTACACTATCATAACATGTCATTAACATTACACTATCATAACATGTCATTAACATTACACTGTCATAACATGTCATTAACATTACACTATCATAACATTGTCATTAGCATTACACTATCATAACATTGTCATTAACATTAACACGTGTGTGTGTGTGTGTGTGTGTGTGTGTGTGTGTGTGTGTGTGTGTGTGTGTGTGTGTGTGTGTGTGTGTGTGTGTGTGTGTGTGTGTGTGTGTGTGTGTGTGTGTGTGTGTGTGTGTGTGTGTGTGTGTGTGTGTGTGTGTGTGTGTGTGTGTGTGTGTGTGTGTGCAGGTTGTCTGGCTGTCTGGTCACACAGGAAGGCTGTGCTTCTCTGGCCTCAGCTCTGAGCTCCAACCCCTCCCGTCTGAGAGAGCTGGACCTGAGCTACAATCACCCAGGAGACTCAGGAGTTACGCTGCTCTCTGCTGGACTGGAGGATCCACGCTGGAGACTGGACACTCTCAGGTACGGAGAGGACAGCTCACCTCTCGGACCGTGTCTCCTACAAGGATTCAACCAGCCGCTAGATGAAGTGGTTTACCAAGGCGGCTGTAACTCATGTTGTGTACAAAGTGATGATCCAGCAGATCATGAGTGTGAATGTTTCAACTGCTCTCTCTTTGTTCCCCCCAGGGTGGAGCACGGTGGAGGATGGAGGCTGAAACCAGCTCTAAAGAAGTGTGAGTGTCTGTTTAGTTTGAGTCATCACAACACACACTCACTCTTTAGATGGAAGGTCCATCCACACAGCAGGAGGTGACGTCCTGCTGGGAATGAACAGGATGGATCTCATCAATACAAAACACGTTTAGAGACCCAAACGGAGCAGCTTTCCCTTTAATATTAGTGTGTATTTAATATTATATTATAACAATAATCATCATCCTTATGGTTCAAATAAGGACCATTGAAGAATAAATGATTACTGTTTTGAATAATGATTACTATAATGTAATATAATTATGAATATTATTATTTAATTATTCTTAATACAAATATTTATATTAATAGTATTATTTATACTACTATTATTATTACTATTATTATTATAAGTGTTGTTATTATTATTAATAATATTATATAAATCCAATAATAATATTATTATTATTCTGATTGTTATGTAAGACGTGAGAACATAATAATCCTGGTACTACTAATATATTGATGACACACACAGAGCCCATGTGGTGACGCTGAGGGACTGAGAACATCAGGAGAACACAAACTACAGTCTGGCCTCAGTTTCTAGGAACAACAACAACAGTTCAGCAGACTAATCATGTCTTGTTCTCCATCAGATGCGTGTGAACTCACACTGGACCCAAACACAGCCCACAGAGAACTCTCTCTGTCTGAGGACAACAGGAAGGTGACGTGGGTTAGAGAGAAGGAGAAGTATCCTGATCACCCAGAGAGATTTGACTCCTGGTCCCAGGTGTTGTGTAGAGAGAGTCTGACTGACCGCTGTTACTGGGAGGTGGAGAGGGAAGGAGATGTTGCTATAGGAGTGACATACAGAGGAATCACTAGGAGAGGACGGGGTGGTGACAGCAGGCTTGGATCAAACAACAAGTCCTGGAGACTTGATTGTTATGATGGTCATTACTCTGTCCGGTTCAACGGTAGTGAAACAGTCATACGTCTCCCCCCCTCTAACAGAGTAGGAGTGTATGTGGACCGACCTGCTGGCTCTCTCTCCTTCTACAGAGTGTCCCCAGATGGAGGAGGGTCCTCAGACACACTGACACTCATCCACACCTTCCAGTCCACATTCACCCAGGAGGACCTCCTCCCTGCGTTTGGGTTCCTGTTAGGGGGTTATGGTTCCTCAGTGTCTCTGTGTCCGTTGTAGCAACACACACACACACACACACACACACACACACACACACACACACACACACAGTAATAAAGCTGATCTCAGGTCAGTTTGAGCATTATTATTAGCGGACATTTTGATCCGCAGCCTCTTTTTTTTTTACCCGCTAAAAACCGGTAAAAACCGGCTAACGGAAACCCTGACACACACACATAGTATACACTATACACACACACACACATAGTATACACTATACACACACACACACATAGTATACACTATACACACACACATAGTATACACTATACACACACACACACACATAGTATACACTATACACACACACACACACATAGTATACACTATACACACACACACATAGTATACACTATACACACACACACACACACACATAGTATACACTATACACACACACACATAGTATACACTATACACACACACACACACACAGTATACACTATACACACACACACACACATAGTATACACTATACACACACACACATAGTATACACACACACACAGTATACACTATACACACACACACACACACACATAGTATACACTATACACACACACATAGTATACACTATACACACACACACACACATAGTATACACTACACACACACACACACACACACACACATAGTATACACTATACACACTTACACACACACATAGTATACACTATACACACACACACACACATAGTATACACTATACACACACACACATAGTATACACTATACACACACACACACACACATAGTATACACACACACACATAGTATACACTATACACACACACATAGTATACACTATACTCACACACACACATAGTATACACTAAACACACACACACATAGTATACACTATACACACACACACATATAGTATACACTATACACACACACACATATAGTATACACTATACACACACACACACACACACAGTATACACTATACACACACACACATATAGTATACACTATACACACACACAGTATACACTATACACACACACACATATAGTATACACTATACAGACACACACACACACATATAGTATACACTATACAGACACACACACACACATATAGTAACATACAGACACACACACACATAGTATACACTATACACACACACACACATATAGTATACACTATACAGACACACACACACACGGGGGGTGAGGGGGGGGTTTCTCCCTTAAGGCCCCAAATGGCCAGAGAGCAGTTCCAGAGGTCAGGGGTCAGAGGAGGTGATCTACCACCATGGTGATCTACCACTGGGTCACGGATGGACCCCAGGGATTTAAAGACTGTTCAACTTTTGACTGTTATTCATTTTGATCGCTAAAAATTCATGAACTTTTCTTTTTAAAAGGTTCGCAAAAACTGCTTCATACAATATAATGTTTTAAATGTTTGAACTTTCTCTTTAACACGTTCTAGAAGACTGTTGTATTCAATATAATGTTTTAAATGGTTGAACTTTCTCTTTAACACGTTCTAGAAGACTGTTGTATTCAATATAATGTTTTAAATGGTTGAACTTTCTCTTTAACACGTTCTAGAAGACTGTTGTATTCAATATAATGTTTTAAATGGTTGAACTTTCTCTTTAACACGTTCTAGAAGACTGTTGTATTCAATATAATGTTTTAAATGGTTGAACTTTCTCTTTAACACGTTCTAGAAGACTGTTGTATTCAATATAATGTTTTAAATGGTTGAACTTTCTCTTTAACACGTTCTAGAAGACTGTTGTATTCAATATAATGTTTTAAATGGTTGAACTTTCTCTTTAACACGTTCTAGAAGACTGTTGTATTCAATATAATGTTTTAAATGGTTGAACTTTCTCTTTAACACGTTCTAGAAGACTGTTGTATTCAATATAATGTTTTAAATGGTTGAACTTTCTCTTTAACACGTTCTAGAAGACTGTTGTATTCAATATAATGTTTTAAATGGTTGAACTTTCTCTTTAACACGTTCTAGAAGACTGTTGTATTCAATATGATGTTTGTGGTGGAGATGAAGATGTGTTCTCAGAGCTGAAAGGGAGTCATGCATTGGATGTTCTTTCATGGTCTGACCAGCTAAATATCACATGTTCATGTTGTTTCCTTTGATTCTTTGAAGCATTATTAATCACATGGGACTGTTTCCTTTAAATCCTTTTTTGAAGTGTTATTAAAGTATGATGTTGGATTGGTGTTCATGACGTTGTGTTCCATAATCAAGTGAGGTGAACATGATGTGTTGTCCTTTTCAAAAGGAGCTAAATGTGATGGTAAAGCCCTCTGGTGTAGTAAGAGCCCAATGGTTGTTGTGGCCATCTGTGGCCACCATCTGGTCACGGTAGAGCAGAGGTGTGTCTCTCCTACTCCTCTCCCTCAAAGAAGCCACCTGGAGAAGGCCAGCCAGAAGTGGATTTGGGCTCTCTGAAGGTGGAGGTGTTCTGCTAGCGACCCAGACTCCCTGTGCTCCCGCTGGCCCTCTGAGAACCCGGGCCGTTCCCCTACCCATAAGGACGGAGATGGGCCACGGCCCGCCGGCTGTTGGTATGGGTTGGGTACGTGACGCCTGTTTGGTGATCCACTGATGAAGAGGGGGCTGCTCTTGGAAGTGAGTCGGACTTCTCTCCACACGCCTTGAGACGTGGGGACACAACTCTGGGACTGAGAGCTCAACCTATTGATCCATTGGGTGATTGGAATCAATACCGTAGTCACACTTATTGGGTTTGGACCACAACAGTTTTCAGAGTTACACCACTGGATGTGAATGAAGAGGAGAGTGGTCAGTTATGAAGAGGAGTGATGAAGAGGAGGGTTGTGAGTGATGAAGAGGAGGGTGGTGGGTAATGAAAGAGGAGTGACGAAGAGGAGGGTGGTTGGTGATGAAGAGGAGGGTGGTGGGTGATGAAGAGGAGTTATGAAGAGGAGGGTGGTGAGTGATGAAGAGGAGGGTGGTTGGTGATGAAGAGGAGGGTGGTGAGTGATGAAGAGGAGGGTGGTGAGTGATGAAGAGGAGGGTGGTGAGTGATAAAGAGGAGTGATGAAGAGGAGGGTGGTCAGTGATGAAGAGGAGGGTGGTGAGTGATGAAGAGGAGGGTGGTGAGTGATGAAGAGCAGGGTGGTGAGTGATGAAGAGGAGGGCGGTGAGTGATGAAGAGGAGGGTGGTGAGTGATAAAGAGGAGTGATGAAGAGGAGGGTGGTCAGTGATGAAGTGGAGGGTGGTGAGTGATGAAGAGGAGGGTGGTGAGTGATAAAGAGGAGTGATGAAGAGGAGGGTGGTCAGCCTCACTAGAGGAGGAGGGTGGTGGTGATGAAGAGGAGGGTGGTGATTGATAAAGAGGAGTGATGAAGAGGAGGGTGGTCAGTTATGAAGAGGAGGGTGCTTAGAGGAGGGTGGTTGGTGATGAAGAGGAGGGTGGTGACTGATAAAGAGGAGTGATGAAGAGGAGGGTGGTCAGTTATGAAGAGGAGGGTGCTTAGAGGAGGGTGGTTGGTGATGAAGAGGAGGGTGGTGATTGATAAAGGGGAGTGATGAAGAGGAGGGTGGTGGTGATGAAGAGGAGGGTGGTGATTGATAAAGAGGAGTGATGAAGAGGAGGGTGGTCAGTTATGAAGAGGAGGGTGCTTAGAGGAGGGTGGTTGGTGATGAAGAGGAGGGTGGTGACTGTTAAAGAGGAGTGATGAAGAGGAGGGTGGTCAGTTATGAAGAGGAGGGTGCTTAGAGGAGGGTGGTTGGTGATGAAGAGGAGGGTGGTGACTGATAAAGAGGAGTGATGAAGAGGAGGGTGGTCAGTTATGAAGAGGAGGGTGCTTAGAGGAGGGTGGTTGGTGATGAAGAGGAGGGTGGTGATTGATAAAGGGGAGTGATGAAGAGGAGGGTGGTGGTGATGAAGAGGAGGGTGGTGATTGATAAAGAGGAGTGATGAAGAGGAGGGTGGTCAGTTATGAAGAGGAGGGTGCTTAGAGGAGGGTGGTTGGTGATGAAGAGGAGGGTGGTGACTGTTAAAGAGGAGTGATGAAGAGGAGGGTGGTCAGTTATGAAGAGGAGGGTGCTTAGAGGAGGGTGGTTGGTGATGAAGAGGAGGGTTGTGATTGATAAAGAGGAGTGATGAAGAGGAGGGTGGTCAGTTATGAAGAGGAGGGTGCTTAGAGGAGGGTGGTGGTGATGAAGAGGAGAGTGGTGATTGATAAAGAGGAGTGATGAAGATGATGAAGAGGAGGGTGGTCAGTGATGAAGAGGAGGGTGGTGAGTGATGAAGAGGAGGGTGGTGAGTGATGAAGAGGAGGGTGGTGAGTGATAAAGAGGAGTGATGAAGATGATGAAGAGGAGGGTGGTCAGTGATGAAGAGGAGGGTGGTGAGTGATGAAGAGGAGGGTGGTGAGTGATAAAGAGGAGTGATGAAGAGGAGGGTGGTCAGTGATGAAGAGGAGGGTGGTGAGTGATGAAGAGGAGGGTGGTGAGTGATAAAGAGGAGTGATGAAGAGGAGGGTGGTCAGTGATGAAGAGGAGGGTGGTGAGTGATGAAGAGGAGGGTGGTGAGTGATGAAGAGCAGGGTGGTGAGTGATAAAGAGGAGGGTGGTGAGTGATGAAGAGGAGGGTGGTGAGTGATGAAGAGGAGGGTGGTAAGTGATAAAGAGGAGTGATGAAGAGGAGGGTGGTCAGTTATGAAGAGGAGGGTGGTGAGTGATGAAGAGGAGGGTGGTGAGTGATGAAGAGGAGGGTGGTGAGTGATAAAGAGGAGTGATAAACCCACAGTTAACGAATGTTAACTAACGACTGATTAGGACATTTAAGGACTGATTAAGACTTAACGACTGATTAGGACATTTAAGGACTGATTAAGACTTAACGACTGATTAGGACATTTAAGGACTGATTAAGACTTAACGATTGATTCAAAAATTGAACGACCCTTTGAACAACCGGCCCCTTGTCACTTACTGTGTGTGTGTGTGTGTGTGTGTGTGTGTGTGTGTGTGTGTGTGTGTGTGTGTGAGGGGTACGGGTTTGTGTATGCACGTGTGGGGTTGTGTGTGTGAGAGATATGATTTTGTGTGTGTGTGTGTGTGTGTGTGCGTGTGTGTGTGTGTGTGTGTGTGTGTGTGTGTGTGTGTGTGTGTGTGTGTGTGTGTGTGTGTGTGTGTGTGTGTGTGTGTGTGTGTGAGACTGGTCTGTGTGTAAGACCTATGGGTTTGTGTGTGTGTATGAGAGGTACAAGTTTGTGTATGCATGTTTGTGGTTGTGTGTGTGAAAGCTAGGAGTTTGTGTGTCGGTTTGTGTGTGCACGCACGTGTGTGCGTGTGCATTTGCGTGTGTGTGTGCAAAGCGTGTGCCCATGCTCACTGCTAGATTAAGTGTCACATGTCATGAAAATGTCATGTTATTGTCAAAAAAAACTGGCTGTCTGAATCTGCTGACATATAAAATCACATTTCTTGCCAGCCTGTATATTCACATGAAAGTTATGAATATACATAAATATATATATATTTATATATATATATATATATTTATATATATATATATATAAATATATATATATATATAAATATATATATATATATATATATATAAATATATATATATATATAAATATATATATAAATATATATATATATATATATATATATATATATATATATATAAATATATATATATATATATATAACTTTAATTGGATCCGTTTCCATCCAAATAAATCAAGGGCAAAACATGGCTTTCTTCTGCTGTCTGACAGCTAGTCAATAGCTTTTTCATGGAGGTATTTGAACTCCGGTTTAGCCAACATGCCAGACAGCGATTGGGATGCACTAACCGCCGAGGAGACCAGCAGGGGTTGTGTTTCTTTGTGAAACCCGTCCGACAAATTAAAACCCCGGATAGAAGATTGTGAATCTGTTCTGTTAAACGGGCCTCCGTCCCCAGAGAGGGGCAAAGCATGGAAAACCTATCAAAGTACACTTAGTCTTTGCTGTGTACATTTAATCAAAGGTGAGCTAAACACTGAGTAAGCTAATTGTTGTATTTTGAGTCATTATATCTTTATCTCCCAACCAACCTCGGTGGCCTCGATAAGTTATGTTGTATTAACAGCAGTCGTTGGAAGGGATAGAGGGCTTCACCAGTCTGCATTATATCACTATAGCTATATATATATATATATCAGTGGCGAAGCGTGTCTATCACAACTGGACCTTCTGTAGACCAGGGGTTCCCCAACTTTTCAGCCCGCGACCCCCAACATAACAGACCCCCCCCCCCACTATCACCGGAGGGACTGGAACATTAAAAACAACGTGTGCACAGATCTTCACCATCGAGAACATCGTGAAGTCCAAGGTAATCGTGATATTGAAAATTGTGTGTGGCTTTTTTTATCTATGCACACGTTATTATTAACAATAAAAACCTCATGGTCACATCAAGAGGATTCTGAAATCATCTCGCGACCCCCCCCCCCCCCCCCTCAGCTCCAGATTGTCAGGTGTTGGACGGCCTTTTTTAATAATGTCCATCTTAACATTAAATGGTCGTCTTGAAAATGGTTCAGACAATAAATCCGCAACGACATCATCTTCACCTGTTGCCATTTTGACGTAAAAAAAACAACGTAGAAAACGTAACACTACGCTAGATCCACTCTCGCGCCAGCCACCACCTTGCACCTTCTAGCTCCACATTGAGCTGCGGGGAAATCTAAAAGAATACGCCCATTGGCTACAAATCACGATATGATTGGTTGATCAAATTGTCAATCCAAACGTACGTGCTCATTCAGTCTAAGGGCCTATGTCAGCGGGAATACTTTGGTTGAAGGATATTCTTCCCAGCAACCCAGACAAATATCTGATTGGTTGCATTGTTTTTCCAACACAAAACCACTCAAATGCGTCGTGCATGGACCGAGAAAGACAAACAAATCAACGTAACACTGTAATATAACACAGATACGATTCTCATTTATTCATTTTATTTAAATTGTATTAAATGTTATTAAATTGTATTACATTTTATTAATACAATTAATTTCGAGTTTTTGGTTTCATCTGAGAGTTCCAGGGTCTTCTCTGAATACCTTGAAGGCCCTGACGCTTCACCACTGATATATATATATAAGCTATACATGTTATCTTGTATATTAACCCAGCAATCAGGAGGACTTGAGAAATGTGTTCTATTGTAACTACACTAGGGCCACCCTGTGTGTGTATATACAAATGACCGTTTGAACCTGTTTAGTTAGTTAGAGTTAGTTGTTTTAATATGGTATATTGTTCAGTTGTCTGTTAGAGTGTCTTGAGGATAGCTAGACTAGTCCGTTGTTCTTACTGACACCGTACCATCCGTGGACTGTACTGTACAGCCAGCGCTTGGTACGCTTACTTCTTCTGACAAATGTACATATTGTAAGTGGGCAGCGGCGGCGTGGAGGGGAGGGATTCTTCATAGATATATTAGATTTGATTAGATTTGATATATATTTTAGTGATTGAAACACTTTTCGGTGGCGGCTTTGTATATATATACAGTATATATATATATATATATATATATATATATATATATATATACTGTATATATAACCCTCCCTAGGAAGAGTTCTGGTGACAGCCCAGGCTTGCGTACCAGCGGAAATCTCAACTGACAGAATTTAAAATCAGGTTTTTTTGTTTGTACCGATCATAATTTATTCACGTTTATGCTCCTCAGAATGTGTTTCCGGTTGCTCTTCTCTGTCTCTGTTGACCCTTTAACGATACGCCAACTCCTCCAACTCCTCCACTTAAAAACTGCTTTGAGATATTTTGAGGTTGTTTTATTTTCATGCGCAAATTGAAACATTTGCATAAAAACTAGTGGATGGAAACGTTATTGTGTGTGTGTCTCTCTCTCTCTCTGTCTCTCTCTCTCTCTCTCTCTCTCTCTCTCTCTCTCTCTCTCTCTCTCTCTCTCTCTCTGTCTCAGTAGTACTGTATATATTCAGTAGAATATGTACATTCTCAGTACAATATGGATTCAGTAGAAGAGGTAAAACAACGATCTACTTTGACCACCAGGGGTCGCACTTTTCCTCCAAACGTAACCCAGATGGTGTTTTTTTTTTTTTTTTAAACCCAGGTGGTATTTTCGGGAACCCAGGTGGTGTTTTTGGGAACCCAGGTGGTGTTTTTAAGGGAACCCATGTGGTCTTTGGGAACACAGATGGGGTTTTTGTGAACCCAGGTTGGGGTTTTGGGAACCCATGTGGTGTTTTTGGGATCACATGTGGTGTTTTTGGGAACGAAGGTGGTGTTTTTGGGAAAAAGGATGATGTTTTAAGGTACCCAGGTGGGGTTTTGGAACCCAGGTGGTCTTTTTAGGAACCCAGGTGTGTATTTGGGGAACCCAGGTTGTGTTTTTAGGGAACCCAGGTGGTGTTTTTGGGGAACCCAGGTGGTTTTTTTAGGGAACCCAGGTGATGTTTTGGGGATTCAAGGTGGTTTTTTTTGGGAACCCAGCTGGTGTTTTTGGGAACGCAGGTGGTGTTTTTGGGAACCCAGATGGTGTTTTTTTGGGAACCAAGGTGGTATTTTGGTTAACCCAGGTGGTGTTTTGGGGAACCCAGGTGTTGTTTTTGGGAACCCAGATGGTGTTTTTTTGGGAACCAAGGTGGTGTTTTGGTTAACCCAGATGGTGTTTTTTTTTTTTTAAACCCAGGTGGTGTTTTCGGGAACCCAGGTTGGGGTTTTGGGAACCCAGGTGGTGTTTTTAAGGGAACTAAGGTGGTGTTTTTAAAGGAACCCAGGTGGTGTTTTTTCGGAACACATGGGTTTTTGGATCACAGGTGGTGTTTTTGGGAACGAAGGTGGTGTTTCTGGGAAAAAGGATGATGTTTTAAGGTACCCAGGTGGGTGGTTTTGGAAACAAGGTGTTTTTTTTGGGAACCCAGGTGGTGTTTTTGGGAACACAGGTGGTGTTTTTAAGGGAACCCAGGTAGTGTTTTGTGAACCCAGGTGGTCTTTTTAGGAACCCAGGTGTGTATTTGGGGAACCCAGGTTGTGTTTTTGGGGAACCCAGGTGGTGTTTTTTAGGGAACCCAGGTGATGTTTTGGGGATTCCAGGTGGTTTTTTTGGGAACCCAGCTGGTGTTTTTGGAAACCCAGGTGGTGTTTTTGGGAACCCAGATGGTGTTTTTTTGGGAACCAAGGTGGTGTTTTGGTTAACCCAGGTGGTGTTTTCAGGAACCCCGGTGGTGTTTTTGGCAACCCAGGTGGTGTTTTTAAGGGAACCCAGGTGGTCTTTTTGGGAACCAAGGTGGTGTTTTTGGCAACCCAGGTGGTGTTTTTAAGGGAACCCATGTGGTCTTTTTGGGAACACAGGTGGGGTTTCTGGGAACCCAGGTGGTGTTTTTGGAAAACCCAGGTGGTGTTTTTAAGGGAACACAGGTGGGGGTTTTGGGAACCCAGGTGGGTTTTAGGAACCAGTGTGTTTTAAGGAACCCAGGTGGTGTTTTTTCGGAACACGTGGTGTTTTTGGGATCACAGGTGGTGTTTTTGGGAACGAAGGTGGTGTTTTTGGGAAAAAGGATGATGTTTTAAGGTACCCAGGTGGGTGGTTTTGGAAACAAGGTGGTTTTTTTGGGAACCCAGGTGGTGTTTTTAAGGGAACACAGGTGGTGTTTTTGTGAACACAAGTGGTCTTTTGGGGAACACATGCGGGTTTTTTTGGAACCCAGGTGGTGTTTTTAAGGGAACCCAGGTGGGGTTTTGGGAAACCCAGGCTCTCTCTCTCTCTCTCTCTCTCTCTCTCTCTCTCTCTCTCTCTCTCTCTCTCTCTCTCTCTCTCTCTCTCTCTCTCTCTCTCTCAAGGTTACAGGCTGAAGAATGGAGAACACTATTTGTCTGATTTGCTGATGTCATAATCTCTATATATTTCTTGAGGTTTATTCTTCTGAACCATGTGACATAAAACAGAATCAAATGTTTGTACACTTTTCTGATTTCAATAAAAATGGACAAAACGTCTCCAATATGTATTCAGTAGAATAGGTACATTCTCATTTAAATATGTATTCAGTAGAATAGGTACATTCTCATTTAAATATGTATTCAGTAGAATAGGTACATTCTCATTTAAATATGTAATCAGTAGAATAGGTACATTCTCATTTAAATATGTAATCAGTAGAATAGGTACATTCTCATTTAAATATGTAATCATTAGAATAGGTACATTCTCATTTAAATATGTAATCAGTAGAATAGGTACATTTTCAGTACAATATGTATTTAGTTGAATAGTAAATAGTAGAATAGTACAATTTGTAGTTATTATATATACACAGGTAGGTTGTTATATATACCTAGGTAGATAGATAGGTAGGTATATCATCACTATTAATACTGTATTCTCGTACTTGATAATAAAGTCTAAATAATATATACTACAGTAAAGTCATGACAACTATCCACAAAGTGCCACCACAATGCTAACTGGACAGTCATCGTTTTATTTTCTGAATAGAGAGTATTCATAGCAGATCAGCCATTTTAGAAATCTCTCCAAAGAGGCCTCTGTCTACAGTAGAGATTAGTCACTAAATAGCCCCATCTACAGGCCACATGTTGTTACTGCAGCCATTGGGTGGACGAATACATTAGATGTGTCCAAAGTACGACCCGCCACATTCCATTCTATTTTTAGAATTGGCTGCGGGCCAATACAAAATGGATCCATTTTGTATTGGCCCACACATGAAACTTGAGAACGTGAGCATGTACATTTTTATTAAAAACGTTAGCTGATGTGTTAACAACCGCAATAAATGATTTGCATAACTAGCTTAAATAAAGCCTACCCTTCCCCTTGTCCTCTTATTTGTCCCTCTTCATACAGGGCTGTGGATGGGGTCTCTCTTCATACAGGGCTGTGGATGGGGTCTCTCTTCATACAGGGCTGTGGATGGGGTCTCTCTTCATACAGGGCTGTGGATGGGGTCCCTCTTCATACAGGGCTGTGGATGGGGTCCCTCTTCATACAGGGCTGTGGATGGGGTCCCTCTTCATACAGGGTTGTGGATGGGGTCTCTCTTCATACAGGGCTGTGGATGGGGTCTCTCTTCATACAGGGCTGTGGATGGGGTCTCTCTTCATACAGGGCTGTGGATGGGGTCTCTCTTCATACAGGGCTGTGGATGGGGTCCCTCTTCATACAGGGCTGTGAATGGGGTCTCTCTTCATACAGGGCTGTGGATGGGGTCTCTCTTCATACAGGGCTGTGGATGGGGTCTCTCTTCATACAGGGCTGTGGATGGGGTCCCTCTTCATACAGGGCTGTGGATGGGGTCTCTCTTCATACAGGGCTGTGGATGGGGTCTCTCTTCATACAGGGCTGTGGATGGGGTCCCCATTCTGACCAAGAAGCAATCTGAGGTTGCTGTTTGGAGAATGAGCTGCCAACCCTTTTTGTAAAAATAAAAAAATAAACATTTTCTTTAAGTATATGACATTATCAGGCATAATTTGATTGATTTTATAAATGTAACTACATTTGATTAATTTGATTTAGAAATAGATAAATGAAAACCCATAAATGGCAAGATGTGATGTAGGCTGTTATTTTCTTTAAGTATATTAAATGATCAAGCATAATTGACCTACATTTGATTGAGTGATTTGTATTTCTGTTAATACACTAGAGGTGAGGGGATATACCTTAACTTTAGTGAGGCCTTAACTTTAGTCAGTAAAAACAGTTTGGACCCCCCTGTTCTAAATGATTCCTGTTTAGGGTCGGACTTTCTGTGCAATTGAAATCTCCCCCTAAAAACATAATATCATCACTATTACAATCTCCAATAGTATCACATAGAATGTCTAAAAAAAATCATCCTATCCACCCCATTGGTGGGCGCATAGACATTTAAAAACACGAGCTTGACCTTTTCAAATTCTGCTTTGACCTTTAGTAAAACACCTGGAATGATTTCCTCCACCTCAAAAGAAAACGGTAAAAACCTCCTGTCAAATCAAGTCCCCACTCCTCCACTTGTGGCTTCAAACCATCTCCCCGTTAAAACCCCTCTTCCACTCACTTTCACTGTCTGTTGTGCTGTGGGTTTCCTGTACACACATAATATCAATGAGTTTAATCTCCATTACTTTAAAAAGATTAGCTCTCTTAAAGTCAGCTCTGGCTCCGTTCAACTTCAAGCTGCTGATATTAAAATCACACATGGATAGAAATGAGTTTTCAGTAAAAAAAAACTGATCAGTAAAAAAAAGAAACAAAAGAAACAAGAACTCTTTGTAAAGATCATCTTCAATGAGTTGGGCCTTTAGCCTCACTATCATTTGTTTCAGTCTGTAGATCTCCTGAACCGTCAACACGTCTTCAAATTGACCCACATTTCTCGTCAGGGGTTTTGCTGACTCAATAAAGCGTTTAAGGTTTGAGAAATGATCCCCTACAACCGGGAGTCTAGTTCCTTTAGTGACCTCCAGAAACCTTTTTATTTCATCTGAGGAATAGAGGCCTTGCTTCTCCCCCTGAGTGGTAGGGAAGTCTCTCTCTGACTCAGCTGACACCCTGGCTGCTCTGGTGATCTTTGAAGATCTAGCTCCTCTTTCCGATGGCTCAGAACGTTTTCTTTTTTGAGAGAGTTTATATAACTCCTCATCTGACATGTCCTCATCAAAATACTCATCACTCGCTGACTCATTATCTCTCCTGTTTTCATTCTCATCGACACACTCAGTCATTTCCGATGTATAATTCTGTGACGCGTCTTCTACGGCTGCGTCGGCCTGTTTTAAATGATTTAGACATTTTTCCCCTGAGTTTTATCAGCACATTGAGGGGCGGAGGGGGGCACCGCGACCGCGACCGTCGGTGAAACCAGAGCTGAAGCCAGGGGGCCCGCCGGAGCCTCCCAGACCGGAGCGGCCGGGGACGCGTCTGGCACCGGATCCCCCGGGACCAGAGAAAAAGGTGCCGTGGGGGGAACCGGATTCTCCGGGACCGGAAGATCCGGGGCCGGAGGAGGCACCGAAGCCCCGGGGACGGGAGGAGCCGGAGCCGGGGAGGGGGGCACCGGAGTCTCCAAAACCGGAGCAGCCGGAATCCGACCCGGTCTGACCCGGTCTGACCCGGTCTGACCCGGTCTGACCCGGTCTGACCCGGTCTGACCCGGTCTGACCCTCATTCGCAGCAGCGGCAGCAGCGCCAGCCGCGGGCCGCTGCGCCCCTCCCCTCTCCGGGCAGGAGCGAATCAGGTGGCCCTCTGCTCCACGGCTAAAACACTTCATTTTCTCCAAAGAGACAAAAACCATATAGTTAGACCCCTCCACTTTAAAAGAGACGGGCAGTTTTAGATCGCTGTTATTATCTTTAAGGATCATGTAAACCTGCCTTCTGTGACACACTACGTGCTTCAGTTTAGGAGACCTGCAACCTAAAGAGATCCTCTTGATCTGTGAGACCAGCTGTCCGTAGAGAGACAGCTCATGAACTAACACAGAGTTCTTAATGAACGGAGGCGCATCGGAGATGATTACTTTAGTGGCCGGGCTAACGAGGGGCATAACGGGAGTAAAGGTATCCTGTATTAAGACACATTTCTCCACTACCTCGTTAACCTTCTGCTGTCCAAAAACATCACAATGTTCCCGTACATGCGGGAGGCAGACCTAACGCTGCCGTACCCCACCGCCTCTCCCACCGCCAGCCCCGCTACCTCCACCCAGCACCACCTCTCCCACCGCCAGCCCCGCTACCTCCACCCAGCACCACCTCTCCCACCGCCAGCCCCGCCTCCTCCACCGAGCACCACCTCTCCCACCGCCAGCCCCGCCTCCTCCACCGAGCACCACCTCTCCCACCGCCAGCCCCGCCTCCTCCACCGAGCACCACCTCTCCCACCGCCAGCCCCGCCTCCTCCACCGAGCACCACCTCTCCCACCGCCAGCCCCGCTACCTCCACCCAGCACCACCTCTCCCACCGCCAGCCCCGCCTCCTCCACCGAGCACCACCTCTCCCACCGCCAGCCCCGCCTCCTCCACCGAGCACCACCTCTCCCACCGCCAGCCCCGCCTCCTCCACCGAGCACCACCTCTCCCACTGCCAGCCCCGCCTCCTCCACCCAGCACCACCTCTCCCACCGCCAGCCCCTTCCAGACTTCCAGGACGAGAGAGAGAGGAGAAGTTGTAAAGGAGCTGAAAGACAGCGACATGTTGAACCTCACCGAGCTGATGGGACGAGGAGGAGGAGGAGAAGGACCAGGACTTGCTTTACATTGTCCCGCCAGCAGCCCATCCGGAGACACACACACACACACACACACACACACACACACACACACTCCTCCTGGTGTAATCCATCAGGTCTCTTCTCCTCTGCTCCTTCTTTTCCTCGTGTTTTTCTTAAAGCTCCGATGGTCAAAGAATACAGACAGCGTCCTCCATCTCCCTTCTCCCTGTGTGTGTGTGTGTGTGTGTGTGTGTGTGTGTGTGTGTGTGTCAGTGGTGGGCCGTCAGGGCCAGCAAGGCCTTCTCTGCTGGCCTAAACATCATCAGAATATGAATTATATTTCCACAAATATGTATTAATTATTTAATACATATTTGTGGAAAGAATATATCAAAATATAATTTACAAATCTGTGGCGTTAACCAATCAGATTTCGAGTTGGCTTCACCGGCGCCAGCTAGCAGGCGTACGCTGACGTCAGCACATGCGCGTCTTTTGATTGGATACGCGCTATTGAGAGGCGGAGCTATGCAGAGCTAGCAAACTGAACTTGAACGAGTTAATTGTGTAGATTTCTACAAGCAGTTTTTTTTTTACTGAAACGCACGGATAAACTACAACAGAGTCATTGAAGTCTTCTAGACCAGGGGTTCCCAACCTTTTTTGTGCCACGGACCGGCAGATACATGAAAAAAATCTCGCGGACCGGTTGTCAATTTTCGCGGACCGGTTGTCAAAGTGTGTTGTCAACACACACCCCTAACAAAACGGCAGGGCTCGATTTCAGTATAAACGCGCATGTACGCGCAGCGCCCGTAACAAAAAACGGCTCGTTCGCGACCGACATTAGTCTCTTTAGTAGCGCGTGCAACTGAAAGTCTCTCGTTATGCCGCCGATATATATTTAATCTATATATATAGATTATACCGCCCATATATACCGCTATATAATCTATATATATAGATTATACTATATATATCATCTCTATATATAGATTATACCCGCCGTTCACCTATACTCAAATTATTTGAGTCAAATATGATGATAAGCACACAGCTGTTTCGCGGCCCGGCAGTAACACCTCCACGGCCCGGTACCGGTGCGCGGCCCGGCGGTTGGGAACCCCTGTTCTAGAGGAAAGAAAGGAGGATGGATTTTCTGTTCAAATAATCTGTTGTTTTGGTGAGTACAGAGCATTTTATTTTCAGATATATAAAAAATTAATGTTTGATGCTTCTGCAAGAGATGTAGAGATATGTGTGGGCACTGGCTCAGCTGTGCAGTAAAAGCACTCAAGGAGACTTGATGAATTGTTTTGGTTGAAGCTTTATCAAAGTGGACATTCAAGGCTAGGAATACACTTTCACCACTGTCGCAAATATATCCTCATGAACAAATGCTAATTGTTGAAAAATGCTGCTTTGGGTGCGACAATCAGCTGTTTAGTGAGCAAACTTGTTCAAGCTCACATACTTTTGGTGGACTTTGTAGACTATCCTAAAATGCCTTTATTTTAATTTTGACAGTATCCAAGCGATCTTAAAGCTGGTAGTTTAACACTCTTAATTGTAAATGCGGATTTATTCATTATCAATGCTTCGGAAATATGAATATAACTCTGTTGTACTTGACTATGTTAAGGTGATGCAGCGGCCGGTTCTACTGCGTTTCTGTCTAAATGTATAGTTTCTAGAGCCATGGCGTCATAATGATGCTATTAAGAGGTGGAATAATTCAGGTAGGACTGTGTAGGATCACTGAAGTAGATATATATATATATATTATTTATATATATATTATTTATTTATATATAAAAAAGTATACCACCCAATGACCTTACTGAATGAGTCCATTGAGATGTACTGGCTTAGGAGACTTGATGTAAATCTGTTCTACAGTCTGTGAAATAAACCAGTCGATGGAGTGAATGGGAAATCTCCTCCTCTGCTTGTTTTGTTGTTGATCAGATTCAAGTCTGCACCGTTTGGAGGAAAAGTGCGACCCCTGGTGGTCAAAGTAGATCGTTGTTTTACCTCTTCTACTGAATCCATATTGTACTGAGAATGTACATATTCTACTGAATATATAGAGTATATTCCACAGAAAATGTCCCCACGTTATTTCCATTTTTATTGAAATCATAAAAGTGTTCAAACATAAACTAAGATAAATGTTTTGTTTAACAATATATACAACATGATATGCAAATCAACCCTACAATAGTATAGAATGAAACCTCAAATAACATTCAGGAGAGAACAGACATTGAACAATATAGTATATGTATAATGGGTTTGATTTGATAAGATAAAGGCTTATTATTATGTCTTCATGAACAGAGTTTTCAGAGAGAGAGAGAGAGAGAGAGAGAGAGAGAGAGAGAGAGAGAGAGAGAGAGAGAGAGAGAGAGAGAGAGAGAGAGAGAGAGAGAGAGAGAGAGAGAGAGGTTACAAGATATAAGAAACAATGTTTTTTGATTGGCAATTTGTAGTACAATGGAATGCTGACTCCCTATTCCCTCCCGCAGTAAGAATTAACACAACTATAAAAATACTTTACACCATTAAAATGAACATAAAAACAACAATAAAGTGAGAGGAGAGAGAGAGAGAGAGAGAGAGAGAGAGAGAGAGAGAGAGAGAGAGAGAGAGAGAGAGAGAGAGAGAGAGAGAGAGAACATAAACAATTGTATATCAATAAACAAACAAAAACATTGAGGAGAAAACAGACTTTGAACAATGTAGTATATCTGATTATGTTCAATCACGTTAGTTGTTTATGTTGATTATTTAATTATCTAACAAAGGCCTGTTTGATTGACAGGTGAGATGATCAGAGGGGTGGAGTTTCTACCACCATCATGTAAACCTGGATTGAGGAATGGAGAGGGAGGCTCACTGAAGGTGCAGCCAGTAGCAGAGTAGATATGAGCCCTGGCTTCCACATCATAGAAGGAGACCAGACCTGCGTCATAATCAACAAACACCCCCACCTTCTGGATCTCAGCTCTCACAGGGAGACGGACAGCAGGGTTGTCATTAAAAACCAACTTATCCTTGAAGAATTTAAGAGTCCAGAAACCATTCTCAGTGGTGCGTGTGATGTCATCTTTTCTGTTGACAGACTCTCTGGTCACTCCTAAACGCCATTCAGTCTTGTCTTTAACCTGGACCTCAAAGTAGAATCTCCCTGAGGAGAAGCTCTGCCTCGTGAGAACATTTATATACCATGTAAATCTCTTAGGGTTGTCTGGGAGTTTCTTCACTACACCTCCATCATGTACTTGTTTCCCATCATCAGACAGGATGAGCTGGGGATGAGCTGTATCAGGATCTAGAGTCACCTCTACTCCATACTGCTGGACCCTCTTCAGCTCAACATCACACAGCTTCTTCATCTCCATGTTCAGTGTCTCCTCCAGCTGATCCAGGGATCTCCTCAAGGTCCCTACGTATGATGGATGGACCTCCACCGTCGTCCAGTCTCTGGTGTGTGGAGGATTCCCCAGGGATCTGAAGGTCTGGAGGAAGTGGAGGTGGTCTTCAGTGTGTGAGAGCTGCTTCACCTCTGAGCTTCTATTGGTCAGATCTTCTATTTCCTGCTCCAGCTCTTTGATGAGGCCTTCAGCTTGTTTCTCTGTGGATTTCAGTTTGTCTTTAACCGTTTGGTTTAAATCATCCCGACACTTTTCAATGCAGCGCATCAGAGCAGCGAGGACCTGCAGACCATCGGCTATCTCTCTGTCTGAGTTTATTTTGCTCAATTCTACTGTGTTTATGATCTCCTTAATCTTTTGTTTTCTCTCCTGGATCATCTGCAGAACATCAGACTCTATCTTCTCCAGCTGGACCATCTTCACTTCATATTCCTCCTTTAGAGGTACAACAGGGTGGGACATGTGGTCCAACTTTGTGCATAACTGACACACACACACCTGTTCAGTCTGGCAGAAGAGCTCCAGTATTTGATAATTGTGTATCTTACACATCCTGTCTTCCAGACGGTCCATAGGCTGGACCAGCTGATGTCTCTTCAGGCCTGAGACTCTCTGATGTGGCTCCAGGTGGGTGTGGCAGTAAGAGGTAATACACACTAGGCAGGACTTCACAGCCTTCAGCTGGGTCCCGGTACAGACGTCACAGGGAACTTCTCCTTGTTCAACACAAGGCTGCTGTTTTTCTGGTACAAACCGTCTAAACTGATCAACCATCTCTGAAATGAGGGTATTGACCTGTAGATCAGGTCTTGTTTGGAAAAGCTTGTTGCAAACAGGACATTTGTACTGGACTTGGTCATCCCAGAACTTTGTGATACAGGCTCTACAGAAGTTGTGTCCACATGGTGTGGAAACTGGACTGTTGAACACCTCCAGACAGATGGAACATGAATAGTTCTCTTCAGACCAGGAAGTGTTAGCAGAAGCCATTCCTAGACACAGACGACATGGTTTATGTATTGAGCAACTCCATTATTTATCTAATTCCATAACGAGAAAAGAGGGTTTAACTATAAAGTATATAAGCATATAACTCTTATAGTTGTGCTGTTTCACTCACCTTGTTGTGGTTTCTGTCTGTTTTGTTACAAAACGCGTTGTGTTTTTCTCCAGGAAGAAAGAACTGCTCCGACGTCAGGGACACACACAGGCCGTGTTCCATTTCAGGGTCTGCAGCCTTAAGGCTGCATCCTTCGGCTGCATCCGAAGGCTGCAGTCTTAAGGCTGCTTCGAAGGCTGCTTCAAAAACTTGTTAAATGGGACGGTCTAGCCTACGGAGTACTTCCTGAATGCGTCACCAGCTGCGTCACAAAGCGCCACGCCCACCGTCGTCGCGCGCTGACCAGAGCCGCGGAGATAGTCCAACTAGAAGCCTCTTTTTGAGAGTTTAATAATACGAGGGAAATCAATTGCATGTTAAAAATGGATGATTTGTATTCAGTATTCTTTTTAACTAATGAACTTAAGGAGCTGGAGTTTCACCGCCGGCTTCGACGTTCGGCTAAGAGAGAACCATGGGTAAATAAAGATTGGTTAATATTGGTGAAGTTATAATTCCTATTAATATATATATATATATATGTTTATATATGTATATATATATATACATATATATATATATATATATATATATATAGATCTATATATATATAGATCTATATATATTAATAGGAATTATAACTTCACCAATATTAACCAATCTTTATATATATATATATATATATATATATATATATATATATATATATATATTATATATATTATATATATATTATATATATATATATACACACACACTGGCGGCCTGGGAGACCAGCTGGCCCGCGCCAGCGCTTCCCATATGCGGCTCCCGACATCTCCGAAATCGCCCTAGCATATTTCTAAACAGGCTTTATTTGGATAAACTGAAAAAATATGTATAATCTACATAGGTATATTGTCGCGTAATAAAATAATAAAACTTAATAAAGTGACTGAATTACAGTGCTACAGCGAGATCTAAAACAGCTTTTAGCCGGGCTCAAATTCTGTCCTGAAATTGAACACGGCCCACAATTCTGTTCGGTTGGTGCGAAATGCATTCTGGGATATTCTGGCACCGAAGGCTGCAGAAGTCTGCATCGATGCACACTTCAATTTCGGCAAATTAAGGCTGCATTTGAAGGCTGCATTTGAAGGAGCCGACGGAATGGGACAGCCTTGTCGCGGCTGCTGTGACGTATGCAGCCTTCAAATGCAGCCTTTTAGGCTGCAGACCCTGAAATGGAACACGGCCACACACACACACACATGGCTCCGCCCACATCCAATGGCCCCGCCCCCACTCTTACTTTGGGCGCATTCATGCTCTGTTTTTTGGCTCCACTGACGGTGTGTGTTCTCCTCTTCTTTGTGGAGTTTAAAGATGGTCAATATTTAAAAGACGAGGCTGAAGTGGATAACTTATTCGCCTGCTCCTTAGTCTAATGTATCCGTCCACCCAATGGCTGCAGTAACAACATGTGGCCTGTAGATGGGGCTATTTAGTGACTAATCTCTACTGGAGACAGAGGCCTCTTTGGAGAGATTTCTAAAATGGCTGATCTGCTATGAAAACTCTCTATTCAGAAAATAAAACGATGACTGTCCAGTTTGCATTGTGGTGACTTTGTGGATAGTTGTCATGACTTTACTGTAGGATATATTATTTAGACTTTATTATCAAGAAAGGGAATACAGTATTAATATAGATGATATACCTACCTTTCTACCTACCTAGGTATATCTATCTAACTACCTACCTATCTACATAGGTATATATAACGACCTACCCTATCTCATAACTACAAATTGTACTATTGTACTATTTCCTATTCAACTAAATACATATTGTACTGAAAATGTACCTATTCTACATATTTAAATGAGGATGTACCTATTTTACTGAATACATATTTAAATGAGAATGTACCTATTCTACTGATTACATATTTAAATGAGGATGTACCTATTCTACTGATTACATATTTAAATGAGAATGTACCTATTCTACTGAATACATATTTAAATGAGAATGTACCTATTCTACTGATTACATATTTAAATGAGAATGTACCTATTCTACTGATTACATATTGGAGAGAAAATTAAACGGAAGACGTTTTGTCCATTTTTATTGAAATCAGAAAAGTGTACAAACATTTTATTTTGTTTTATGTCACATGGTTTAGAAGAATAAACCTCAATAAATATATAGAGATTATGAAATCAGCCAATCAGACAAATAGTGTTCTCCATTCTTCAGCCTGTAACCTTGAGAGAGAGAGAGAGAGAGAGAGAGAGAGAGAGAGAGAGAGAGAGAGAGAGAGAGAGAGAGAGAGAGAGAGAGAGAGAGAGAGAAAGAGAGAGAGAGAGAGAGAGAAAGAGAGAAAGAGAGAGAGAGAGAGAGAGAGAGAGAGAGAGAGCCTGGGTTCCCCAAAACACCACCTGGGTTCCCTTAAAAACACCACGTGGGTTCCCTTAAAAACACCACGTGGGTTCCCAAAAACACAACCTGGGTTCCCTTAAATACACCACCTGTGTTCCCAAAAACACCACCTGGGTTCCCCAAAAACACAACCTGTGTTCCCAAAAACACCACCTGTATTCCCAAAAACACCACCTGGGTTCCCCAAAAACACCACCTGTGTTCCCAAAAACAGCGGCTGGGTTCACAAAACACCACCTGGGTTCCCAAAAAACACCATCTGGGTTCCCCAAAAAACCACCTGGGTTCCCCAAAAACACCACCTGTGTTCCCAAAAACAGCGGCTGGGTTCACAAAACACCACCTGGGTTCCCAAAAAACACCATCTGGGTTCCCCAAAAAACCACCTGGGTTCCTCAAAAACACTACCTGTGTTCCCAAAAACACCACCTGGGTTCCCAAAAACACCTGGGTTCCAAAAAAAAACACCTGGGTTCCAAATACACCACCGTAGCTCCTAAAAAGACCACCTGGGTTCCCAAAAAAACACAACCTTATTCCCAAAAAACACTACCTGGGTTCCCTTAAAAACATCACCTGAGTTCCCCAAAACACCACCTGGGTTCCCCAAAAACACCACTTGTGTTCCCAAAAACACCACCTGTGTTCCCAAAACACCACCTGGGTTACCAAAAAAACACAATCTGGGTTCCCCAAAACACCACCTGGGTTCCCCAAAAATACCATCTGGGTTCCCAAAAAAACACCACCTATATTCCCAAAAACACCACCTGTGTTCCCAAAAACACCATATGGGTTCCCAAAAACACTACCTGGGTCACCTTAAAACCACCACCTGGGTCACCTTAAAAACACCACCTGGGTTCCCAAAAACACCACCTGTGTTCCCAAAAACACCACCTTTGTTCTCAAAAACACCATCTGGGTTCCCAAAACACCCACTGGGTTCCCTTAAAAACACCACCTGGGTTCCCAAAAACACCACTTTGGTTCCCAAAAACACCACCTGGGTTCCCTTAAAAACACCACCAGGGTTCCCAAAATCCCCACCTGGGTCCCCTTAAAAACACAACCTGTTTTCCTAAAAAGACCACCTGGGTTCCCAAAAACACCACCTGGCTTCCCCAAAAACCAACCTGTGTTGGGCTCTGAAAGCCCTTTCAATGTGGCATTCAAAGAGTTCAAGGGTTCCTTGTTACGAGTCACATGACCAACAACACCCCCCCCCCCCCCCCAGAAGGCCGACCAATCAGAACACCATCTGGGTTCCCCAAAAAACCACCTGGGTTCCTCAAAAACACTACCTGTGTTCCCAAAAACACCACCTGGGTTCCCAAAAACACCTGGGTTCCAAAAAAAAACACCTGGGTTCCAAATACACCACCGTAGCTCCTAAAAAGACCACCTGGGTTCCCAAAAAAACACAACCTTATTCCCAAAAAACACTACCTGGGTTCCCTTAAAAACATCACCTGAGTTCCCCAAAACACCACCTGGGTTCCCCAAAAACACCACTTGTGTTCCCAAAAACACCACCTGTGTTCCCAAAACACCACCTGGGTTACCAAAAAAACACAATCTGGGTTCCCCAAAACACCACCTGGGTTCCCCAAAAATACCATCCGGCTTCCCAAAAACACAGGGTTACCAAAAACACCATCTGGGTTCCCAAAAAAACACCACCTATATTCCCAAAAACACCACCTGTGTTCCCAAAAACACCATATGGGTTCCCAAAAACACTACCTGGGTCACCTTAAAACCACCACCTGGGTCACCTTAAAAACACCACCTGGGTTCCCAAAAACACCACCTGTGTTCCCAAAAACACCACCTTTGTTCTCAAAAACACCATCTGGGTTCCCAAAACACCCACTGGGTTCCCTTAAAAACACCACCTGGGTTCCCAAAAACACCACTTTGGTTCCCAAAAACACCACCTGGGTTCCCTTAAAAACACCACCAGGGTTCCCAAAATCCCCACCTGGGTCCCCTTAAAAACACAACCTGTTTTCCTAAAAAGACCACCTGTGTTCCCAAAAACACCACCTGGGTTCCCAAAAACACCACCTGGCTTCCCCAAAAACCAACCTGTGTTGGGCTCTGAAAGGCCTTTCAATGTGGCATTCAAAGAGTTCAAGGGTTCCTTGTTACGAGTCACATGACCAACAACACCCCCCCCCCCCCAGAAGGCCGACCAATCAGAGCAGAGTGCTGGACGCCTTCTCAGGGCCATAAGCTCCGCGATAACGTTCTCCACAATGAATGAATGTCTTCTGTCCGCTGGTACGGTGAACGGGGGGGCGTACACAGCCTGCACACACACACATGCACACACATGCACACACACATGCACACACAAACACACATGCACACATATACACACACATACACGCACACACACCCACACACACATGCACACACACACGCACACATGCACACACATACACACACATGCATGCACACACATGCACACACATGCATGCGCACACACACACACACACACACACACACACACACACACACACACACACACACACACACACACACACACACACACACACACACACACACACACACACACACACACACACACACACACACACACACTATGAGTGCATTGTGTATCATAGTCTATCTTTGCCAAGCTGAGGTGATACTGATATATCTTCAGTGCTCACACACACAAATATGCACACACACACGATCGCACCCACGCAGACAAAATTACACACATTCACATTCACACAGATACACACATACACACACACAGGGTGCGAACTGGAGGGGAGCAGGGGGAGCTATAGCTCCCCTAGTGGTGACATGAGCTCCCCTGGGAACATGGTTTGTGAAATTTGGAAAGAGCTCTCTAAAATACTGATATGATAACCAAATCAATTCCATGTTGGGCATGGTTTTTTTTTCAAAGGTGTAAAATAAGTGAAATAAAATTATATTTAGAGTTTATGATTCATGAAAAAAGTGTGGCCTGCTTGCATGCTGCCCGCAGCTGATTCAGATTCAGCAGTGCAATCAATGTACTTCCTGCTATGAAAGAGTGTGGAGGTAAATCAGCAAAGAAGGCCGAGGAACGCATAACACAAGGACTGTTCAAAGGTTTGGAGCTAGTAGAGAGCAGCGGTAAGATTAAAAGGGGTCAGTTCTATCAGTCTGTGATCGACAATCTTAAGCAGCGAATGCCAGAGTCAGATCTCGTTAATATGCTCAAACCCCTCAACAAGCGCTTTTGGCCACAGGACCGCAACGCACTTATACTTTATGGGGAAAAAGAAATACGGGCCCTTGCGAAAGCACTCGGTGAATCTGCCAGTGAAGTTACAAGATGCTGCACCTGCACCAGGCCAAACGCTGGAGAAACTGTCCATAGCAAGCAGAACATACCTGCCCACTTCATCGGAGTGCGAGAGGGGCTTTTCCGCTGTGAATGACACTGACAGTAAGACTCGCAATAGACTGCGTGAAGCCAGCATCTCATCACTACTTTTTGTGGACCTTAATGGACCTCCACTAGAGAGATTCGATCCAACGCTTTTCATCACATCTTGGCTTAAATCGGGTCATCGTCTGTCCATATCATGGGCTAGTGGACCTAGAGTAAAAGCAGCTGAGCCCAGGCCGCTGTGGTCTCTTTTGTGTTAGGTAAGGCACGCTTTTACTTTAATTTTGCTGTGTTGTAGGCCTATGGATTGCTGTGATAGGCCTACTTATGAGAGAAGGGCTCTGTGCATCGTTGTGTTGTGTGTGTGGCGTCGCGTCTCTCCAGGCAGTGAGAGGGTTGTGTTGTGCTATAGCTGTATTATTAATATTAATATTGTTCATGGTTGGTGCCGCTGGCTGCTCTTATCGCGTGTGTTCGGCTCTGTGTGGGCTACAGCCATAATAGGCTATAGCCCATGTGAAACAACGTAGCCTGTTTTTGAGTCATTTTAAGTTGATTTAATTAAACAGTCAAACTTTACATTGGTGGTCCGTGGATTATTTATTATCAAGTTGATTGAAGTTTGCGTAGCCCATACATGCTCGATCTGTTGACATGAACATGATCCATCGGGACGTTTCATGTAAATGTAGACCTGTGGCACCACCCCGTGTGCAACAGATGTTCTCTTTATAATAGGCCTATGTCTGTGCTGTTGCTATTAATGCACAGATCAGCATTTACCTGCAAAAAAACTGTTCGCACTGCGCCTATAGATCTCAAGATGTCGCACAATCCAAACGGCGCAGCGACTTCCAGGACGAGAGAGAGACGAGAAGTTGTAAAGGAGCTGAAAGACAGCGACATGTTGAACCTCACCGAGCTGATGGGACGAGGAGGAGGAGGAGAAGGACGAGGACTTGCTTTACATTGTCCCGCCAGCAGCCCATCCGGAGACACACACACACACACACACACACACACACACACACACACACACACACACACACACACACACACACACACACACACACACACACACACACACACTCACTCCTCCTGGTGTAATCCTTCCTAGGTCTCTTCTCCTCCGTCTCCCTTCTCCCTTGGTGTGTGTGTGTGTGTGTGTGTGTGTGTGTGTGTGTGTGTGTGTGTGTGTGTGTGTGTGTGTGTGTGTGTGTGTGCGCACGCGAGAGGGAGACAGACAGACAGACAGAGAGAGAGAGAGAGAGAAACACACACACACACACACCTATATACAGTATATATATATATGTGTGTGTGTGTGTGTGTGTGTGTGTAGCAACATCACATTGACTTGGAGTTCTTCTCTGTTCTCTTATTTGAAGACGCTGGTCTCTCATGTCTTTCTTCACGCTACACAAGCCTTGCCATCTTTTTTTTCTTTTTCAACAGCATGCAACAAAAAAACAACCGTCCTCTATAACATAAAGACACATCAAATCCACAGTAAAGAGAAGTTGATTCTCTACTGCAGAGCAGAACACGTCTCTCATACCAACCCCTCCAAGCAGGTTGGACTTTGTCTCCCGAGCCCAGAAGACCCTCCAGGGTGTGTCCGCCCGCATGTTTAGCTTGTTCCTATTCAGACACTTTACCATCAGTCTGTACAGCTTGTCTCCATTCACCTCTTCCAAGCTTAAACACCCGGTCCCGACCAGAAGGGGCCCACCGCAACCTTCAAGATGGGGACGAATGCCCAACCGAGGAAAAGGATCCAGTATATTAGGCACAGCAGACCCGGCGGCAGACATCCATCTCTGGGCGGGCATTTGATTCACCAGGGCGGGCCCACCCCCCGACCCCCAGGCCCCACCCCCCGACCCCCAGGCCCCACCCCATTTTAACGTAACATACTATATGCACTATAGTTGCCGAAAGATTTAGGCGTTATTTTTGTGCACGCAATGAAACATTTTGAGCATAGGAAATGTTTCATCTGCTGCTGCTGCTCACGCTCTCTCTCCCACACATGAGCCACATAACAACCATCTGTAACGCTGGGCAACAAGAGAGAGCACAGGGGGGAGAGGTGAGGAGCACAGGGTGGAGAGGTGTGGAGCACAGGGTGGAGAGGTGTGGAGCACAGGGTGGAGAGGTGTGGAGCACAGGGTGGAGAGGTGTGGAGCACAGGGTGGAGAGGTGTGGAGCACAGGGTGGAGAGGTGTGGAGCACAGGGGGGAGAGGTGTGGAGCACAGGGTGGAGAGGTGTGGAGCACAGGGGGGAGAGGTGTGGAGCACAGGGTGGAGAGGTGTGGAGCACAGGGTGGAGAGGTGTGGAGCCACAGGGTGGAGAGGTGTGGAGCACAGGGTGGAGAGGTGTGGAGGGAGAGAGGGGGAGAGAGCGTGTGACGGACTGGAGCAAGAGTTTGAAGGCTTGAGAGTCAATTTCTCTTCACAATACAATTGATTTGATTGCAAAATATATTTTTCTGTTCTCCAAAATGTTAGATCACGCGCTCTATAACATCTACAACGCTCTAAAGGTTTCATTGCTGCTCAGGATGGAGGCACAAAAACAACACAACTTCAGCCCCATGGATGGACAGCGGCGCCGCACATCAAACAAGCAGAAGCAGCAGCTGCCTCATATGCACTATGAGTCATTTAAAACCTTTAATTACATTACAGAACAAAGCAGTGAGAATGTTGCATCATGTACTACCTAAGAACAAACCATGTGTTGAGTCAAGGCTGTTAACATTTAAACATGTAGTAGAGTATCAGACGGCTTTAGTGATGCAGCAAAAAAACCGAATACTGCCAGAAAATATACAAATACAATATGCAAATGAGTTTTAATTTCAGAGGATGAGCATGAGGAGGAAATGACACGTTAAGCATCAGTGCTGCTTTAAAGCAGAGGTGTGTCTCTCGGCGTAAAGAAGTGGAATTAAATCAATGAACAAATAACAAATATATTGGCCAACATACAGTGAAAAAAACACACTGAAAAATACCCAATATTTAGTTGACATTAAAGCTGTTGAACAAGGGCTGAGCCTCCATGGTGATGATTGTTTGCTGTACACGATGTACTCAGGGTGGGTCTAATGAAGCTGGAGCCCACGTCTCCCAGAGGAATGGAACCTCCTCAGCAACCTGTCAGCAACACTCATTCTTGCATTTTTTTGTCAGGTCCTTCTCGAAACCAAGTTGGATTAAATTTGCTTTCCGAGTGTGAGACGTGCTTCTTCGGTGCTCTCTGAAAACGTTTTTCAGTGTGGAAAAAGAGTTCTCACATAAAGCTGTGGAAGCTCTAAAGGTAAGTGAAACCTTAAATGCGGTGAGAACACTTGGCATCGCCTCAAGCGTCGTGTGGAGATGACCAAGTATGTTTTTCAATGTCCATTTCCCATCCTCTGGTGGTGTGAGGCTGCTGTCCACGTGTTTCAGAATCAGCTTTTTGGCCACAATGAACTCAGCATCAACCAGCGTGGTTCCAGTCAGTTCAAGCAAAGGTTCCACTTTTTCGGGCTCCAGGAAGAAGCTGCTTTCCGGGTTGAGTGAAGCAATAGCCTCCATTAATGCGCTGTTTCGCTCTCCAAAGCGCCGCGCAATTTCTCCCGTAACTGCATCAATGCAGCTGTAAAACAGCCGCCGTTGCTCTGTCATCTGGTGGTTTTCTTGTGTTCCCACTCCCACTGTCTCTTCAACAACATAATCCTCCAAAGTTGTGTTTAGAGTTGGCCTTCTCTTGGTGGGACCGGGATGGATATCATCCTCTCTCTCCTGTGCGCACTCGCTCCACATCTCCGTGAACACCTTTTCGGTGCGCAGGGCCTCAACACACTCTTTGGCAGTGTTGACAAGCTGTACTGCCGTTTGGAGGTCCATTCCTCTGACTGCATCATCCTGTTAGCTGGCTCAAGCAGGGACAATATCTTGCATATTATCTGGGTGTGGAATTTAAAGCTTGGCTTTAAAATTCTGCTCAGCAAGCCTGCTGCCTCCATCCTCAAGTCAGCTGGAAATGATGCAGAGTTTTCAACGTGTCGTAGTAGTTCCACTATATCCTGAAAAGATTTCAGAATAATGTGAACAGTGGCCAGGTGCCCTGTCCAGCGCTGTTCCAGTAAACGCTTCAGCGTGTTTCCCTGGTAATGTGCAGCAACGATGGGCTTTCGTGTGAACGTGTAGAGGACATTACAGATGTTGAATAAATCCTCAATGGCTCTCTCACCGGACATGGCGTGAACAACGACCAAGTGCAGCTGGTGGTTGAAGCGGTGCACATATGGGATTTCTCTGCCCAGTTCATCTTGAAGGAGTCTTTGAACCCCACCGCGTCTCCCCGACATAAGACTTGCCCCATCGTATACCTGGCTGAGAATTGTGTCTGTGCTCAGGCCAGCTTTGTGTATTTCAGCAATGAGTGTCTGTGTGAGGGTTTTTGCATCACCTGCAACTGCTGTGGCGATTGTCAAGAGCCTTTCTTTAATGACTTAGTTCTCATCAACTAAACACACTACAATGTAAATGTTTTCACAGCCTGTTGGTCTGGGGTTCATCCATGGAGACAGAGAGTTAAAGGAGGGGCCTATTTCCTCACCTATATGCTCCGTTACTACTTTGCTCATCAGGTCCATTCTGTCGTTTTGTATATCATGGCTTATGTAGGTAGCATTTTTGGGAATGGTGGGGGCAATTTTCGCAAGTTCTGGGTCCTTTTGGAGGGTATACTCAAACAATGACAAAAATAACCAACTGCCAGACTTGGACATACACTCTAAAGAGTCGTGGTCACCTCGGAAAGGAAGATTGCCGGTAGAGAGAAAAGTCACAATGTCAATAATGGAGCCCAGATAATATCTGTTAGGAGCCAGCTGGTCTTTGTTGACAAGAGTTGTGATTTCCTGACCAGTCTCCATGTGCATTTGTTTTTCTCTGCACAATTTCTCACACACTAAATGTTCCTTGGAAGAGCTGTTTGCTAAGACCCGTGCCCTTTTGTAAGGCATGCTTCCAGTCTTTGACTGGAACGATGCGTCATGATGATGAGCCTTAAACGTTCTGCATGGGAAACAGTACGCAGCATCTCCTTTCATGGAGTATTCAAGCCAGGGTCGGTTTTGGTACCATGAGCTGGCAAAACTACGTTTTTCCCGGAGAACAGCCGAGATGGAAAACTATCCAGGACTACCTGTTTTGGTGTATCCACGCCAACGTCCTCTGGGACTAGAAAAGAAAAATCTCCAAGATGACGAGCGTTTAGAATGGGAGCTGGGCCTGGGCTGCTAAAGGATGAACTGCTGCTGCCCGGCTCCCAAGATGCTCCTGGTGTCCTGGTGGAGGAGAAGGTAGGAGAGATGCTCCTGGTGTCCTGGTGGAGGAGAAGGTAGAGGAGATGCTCCTGGTGTCCTGGTGGAGGAGAAGGTAGGAGAGATGGCGCTGGGGGACACGTCAAGTTGCCAGCATCTGGTGCTGAGTTGCCACAATCCTTGTGTGAGCTCTTAGTGTTGGTGAACCACTTCCTAATATCCATTGTTGCCGATACATATAAACTGACAGGTTGCTCTGACGCGTCTCACTTAAAAAAAAACACACACACGACTCAACCCCGCGAAAAACCAGTATCGCGAGATTCATTCAGAATTTCATAGCAAAATAAAAAAATGATATTATACTAATGTTTCAACATAGTTTAATACAAAAATGAATGGTATGATAAAGCCCGTCAAATAAAAACAATAAACATAATAATAAAAACATTAAAAAAATATTTTTATATAATAATTTTTTTGAATCCCTGATTTCTAATGGGCGGGCCCAAATCCTGGATGGGCGGGCCTGGCCCCATGGGGCCCGCCCATGACGCCGGGCCTGTACACACACACACATTTATGTACATACACACACACTTACGTGTATTAACTGTCAGTATCTTTGTATGAAGCTGTCTGATAAATGATGAATAAATCTTAAGATATGAGGCTGCTTATCAAAGCCATGTTTTATTAATATCTGTTATTGCACCACTAGGGGGCGTGAATACACCACATAGTCACACACACACACACACACACACACACTCACACTCACACACACACACACACTCACACACTCACACACACACACACACACACACACACACACACACTCACACTCACACTCACACTCACACACACACACATCTCTAGGAGGAAGAGACGTGGTGAGGGAGGGAGGGAGGAGGAAAGAGGGAGGGAGGAGGAGAACAAGGAGGGAGAGAAAGGTGGTGGAGGGAGGAGAAGGAGGGAGAGAGGTGGGGAGAGGAAGAAGGATGAAGGCGGGAGGGAGAGTGAGGGAGAGTAGAAGAGGAGGCGAGATTTGAGGAGGAGGTAAGAGGTTGTTGAGGGAGTGAGTGAGCAGTATAGAGGGAGGTACGAGTCTAGAGGACGATGGTGGGTGGAGTCTTTGTTTTTAGCGTTTTATTTAAGTATTACTCATACGTCTTTCCAAGTGGTCGCGCCTGATGATTTTATTAGAGGTAGCGTTTTTTAGTTTGCTTTCTTTTCGTTTCTTTATTTATTATGTCTTATCGGTTGTTTTCGGTTTTGTTTCTTCGGCGTTCGGTCTAGACGGTTGTAGCATGTCAGAATAGGGACATGACGCCATACAGAACACAGACAGACATACGACAGCACATGACAGACAGAGAGAGAGAGAGATAGAGGAGGACCTCAGGTCACTGTGCCTCCTCTGTCCCTCTTACCACCTGAGGTGGATCCATTGTAAAGTCTTATAGCCACCAGGAGAAAGGACTTCCTGTGGCGTTCTGTAGCATCTGGGTGCTAACAGTCTGTAGCATCTGGGTGCTAACAGTCTGTAGCATCTGGGTGCTAACAGTCTGTAGCATCTGGGTGCTAACAGTCTTAGCTGAAGCTGCTCCTGTATGAGGACAGCACCCGGTGGAGAGGCTGAGAGTCACTGTCCATGATGCTCCACAGCTAGCACAGCCTCCTCCTCTCTGACACCACCGCCGACCAATCAGGTTCCACCCCCGGGACAGAGCCCGCCTTCCTCATGATTTGATGGGTTCTGTTGGCGTCGACCGCCCTCGACCCGCTGCCCCGGAACACGGCTACAAAGAAGATGGCGCCGCCTACCGCGGACGGGTAGAACCTCCTCGGCGTAATACCTCAGACGGGTAGAACCTCCGTGGCGTAATACCTCAGACGGGTAGAACCTCCGTGACGTAATACCTCAGACGGGTAGAACCTCCGTGGCGTAACACCTCAGACGGGTAGAACCTCCTCGTCGTAATACCTCAGACGGGTAGAACCTCCTCGGCGTAATACCTCAGACGGGTAGAACCTCCTTGGCGTAATACCTCAGACGGGTAGAACCTCCTTGTCGTAATACCTCAGACGGGTAGAACCTCCTTGTCGTAATAGCTCAGACGTTGAAGGACCTCCACAGGAAGTAGAGTGGGCTCTGGTCTTCTTGTACGCTGGGTGTTCTTGGCCCAGTCTCTTATCCAGGTGAGTGTAGTCCAGTTCAGTGTCCACCGCCACCCCCCTGATGGACATCGCTGTGGGGGGGGTTTCTGTCTGCTGAGGTCCACCACCACGCTACACACACACACATGTGGACACACACGCACTCACACACTCTAGGTAAAACACACACTTCAACGCTGGAACATGCGCTCTCTCTCTCTCTCTCTCTCTCTCTCTCTCTCTCTCTCTCTCTCTCTCTCTCTCTCTCTCTCTCTCTCTCTCTCTCTCTCTCTCTCTCTCTAAACACACACAACACACACACTCTAGGTAAACACACACTTCAACGCTGGAACACGCGCTCTCTCTCTCTCTCTC
>CM051023.1:4152518-4182518 GCA_027704905.1 Muraenolepis orangiensis | reverse complement strand
CATCCTGCTTATAGTCCTCAGGGTTAACCTGAAGTGACTCACTAACCCCACATCCTGCTTATAGTCCTCAGGGTTAACCTGAAGTGACTCACTAACCCCACATCCTGCTTGGTAGTATAGTCCTCAGGGTTAACCTGAAGTGGCTCACTAACCCCACATCCTGCTTGGTAGTATAGTCCTCAGGGTTAACCTGAAGTGACTCACTAACCCCACATCCTGCTTGGTAGTATAGTCCTCAGAGTTAACATGAAGTGACTCACTAACCCCACATCCTGCTTGGTAGTATAGTCCTCAGGGTTAACCTGAAGTGACTCACTAACCCCACATCCTGCTTGGTAGTATAGTCCTCAGGGTTAACCTGAAGTGGCTCACTAACCCCACATCCTGCTTGGTAGTATAGTCCTCAGGGTTAACCTGAAGTGACTCACTAACCCCACATCCTGCTTGGTAGTATAGTCCTCAGAGTTAACATGAAGTGACTCACTAACCCCACATCCTGCTTGGTAGTATAGTCCTCAGGGTTAACCTGAAGTGACTCACTAACCCCACATCCTGCTTGGTATAATAGTCCTCAGGGTTAACCTGAAGTGACTCACTAACCCCACATCCTGCTTGGTAGTATAGTCCTCAGGGTTAACCTGAAGTGACTCACTAACCCCACATCCTGCTTGGTAGTATAGTCCTCAGGGTTAACCTTAAGTGACTCACTAACCCCACATCCTGCTTGGTAGTATAGTCCTCAGGGTTAACCTGAAGTGACTCACTAACCCCACATCCTGCTTGGCAGTATAGTCCTCAGGGTTAACCTTAAGTGACTCACTAACCCCACATCCTGCTTGGTAGTATAGTCCTCAGGGTTAACCTGAAGTGACTCACTAACCCCACATCCTGCTTGGTAGTATAGTCCTCAGGGTTAACCTTAAGTGACTCACTAACCCCACATCCTGCTTGGTAGTATAGTCCTCAGGGTTAACCTGAAGTGACTCACTAACCCCACATCCTGCTTGGTAGTATAGTCCTCAGGGTGAACCTGAAGTGACTCACTAACCCCACATCCTGCTTGGCAGTATAGTCCTCAGGGTTAACCTGAAGTGACTCACTAACCCCACATCCTGCTTGGTAGTATAGTCCTCAGGGTTAACCTGAAGTGACTCACTAACCCCACATCCTGCTTGGTAGTATAGTCCGCAGGGTTAACCTTAAGTGAGTCACTAACCCCACATCCTGCTCGGTAGTATAGTCCTCAGGGTTAACCTGAAGTGACTCACTAACCCCACATCCTACTCGGTAGTATAGTCCTCAGGGTTAACCTGAAGTGACTCACTAACCCCACATCCTGCTCGGTAGTATAGTCCTCAGGGTTAACCTGAAGTGACTCACTAACCCCACATCCAGCTCGGTAGTGTAGTCCTCAGGGTTAACCTGAAGTGACTCACTAACCCCACATCCTGCTCGGTAGTGTAGTCCTCAGGGTTAACCTGAAGTGACTCACTAACCCCACATCCTGCTAGGTAGTATAGTCCTCAGGGTTAACCTGAAGTGACTCACTAACCCCACATCCTACTCGGTAGTATAGTCCTCAGGGTTAACCTGAAGTGACTCACTAACCCCACCTCCTGCTTGGTAGTATAGTCCTCAGGGTTAACCTGAAGTGACTCACTAACCCCACATCCTGCTTGGTAGTATAGTCCTCAGAGTTAACATGAAGTGACTCACTAACCCCACATCCTGCTTGGTAGTATAGTCCTCAGGGTTAACCTTAAGTGACTCACTAACCCCACATCCTGCTTGGTATAATAGTCCTCAGGGTTAACCTGAAGTGACTCATTAACCCCACATCCTGCTTGGTAGTATAGTCCTCAGGGTTAACCTGAAGTGACTCACTAACCCCACATTCTGCTTGGTAGTATAGTCCTCAGGGTTAACCTTAAGTGACTCACTAACCCCACATCCTGCTTGGTAGTATAGTCCTCAGGGTTAACCTGAAGTGACTCACTAACCCCACATCCTGCTTGGCAGTATAGTCCTCAGGGTTAACCTTAAGTGACTCACTAACCCCACATCCTGCTTGGTAGTATAGTCCTCAGGGTTAACCTGAAGTGACTCACTAACCCCACATCCTGCTTGGTAGTATAGTCCTCAGGGTTAACCTTAAGTGACTCACTAACCCCACATCCTGCTTGGTAGTATAGTCCTCAGGGTTAACCTGAAGTGACTCACTAACCCCACATCCTGCTTGGCAGTATAGTCCTCAGGGTTAACCTGAAGTGACTCACTAACCCCACATCCTGCTTGGTAGTATAGTCCTCAGGGTTAACCTGAAGTGACTCACTAACCCCACATCCTGCTTGGTAGTATAGTCCGCAGGGTTAACCTGAAGTGACTCACTAACCCCACATCCTGCTCGGTAGTATAGTCCTCAGGGTTAACCTTAAGTGAGTCACTAACCCCACATCCTGCTCGGTAGTATAGTCCTCAGGGTTAACCTGAAGTGACTCACTAACCCCACATCCTACTCGGTAGTATAGTCCTCAGGGTTAACCTGAAGTGACTCACTAACCCCACATCCTGCTCGGTAGTATAGTCCTCAGGGTTAACCTGAAGTGACTCACTAACCCCACATCCTGCTAGGTAGTATAGTCCTCAGGGTTAACCTGAAGTGACTCACTAACCCCACATCCTGCTTGGTAGTATAGTCCTCAGGGTTAACCTGAAGTTACTAACTAACCCCACATCCTGCTTGGTAGTATAGTCCTCATGGTTAACCTGAAGTGACTCACTAACCCCACATCCTGCTTGCTAGTATAGTCCTCAGGGTTAACCTGAAGTGACTCACTAACCCCACATCCTGCTTGGTAGTATAGTCCTCAGGGTTAACCTGAAGTGACTCACTAACCTCACATCCTACTTGGTAGTATAGTCCTCAGGGTTAACCTGAAGTGACTCACTAACCCCACATCCTGCTTGGTAGTATAGTCCTCAGGGTTAACCTGAAGTGACTCACTAACCCCACCTCCTGCTTGGTAGTATAGTCCTCAGGGTTAACCTGAAGTGACTCACTAACCCCACATCCTGCTTGGTAGTATAGTCCTCAGGTTGAACCTGAAGTGTCTCACTAACCCCAAATCCTGCTTGGTAGTGTAGTCCTCAGGGTTAACTTGAAGTGACTCACTAACCCCACATCCTGCTTGGTAGTATAGTCCTCAGGGTTAACCTGAAGTGACTCACTAACCCCACATTCTGCTTGGTAGTATAGTCCTCAGGGTTAACCTGAAGTGACTCACTAACCCCACATCCTGCTTGGTAGTATAGTCCTCAGAGTTAACATGAAGTGACTGACTAACACCACATCCTGCTTGGTAGTATAGTACCCAGGGTTAACCTTAAGTGACTCACTAACCCCATATCCTGCTTGGTAGTATAGTCCTCAGGGTTAACCTGAAGTGACTCACTAACCCCACATCCTGCTTGGTAGTATAGTCCTCAGGGTTAACCTGAAGTGACTCACTAACCCCACATCCTGCTTGGTAGTATAGTCCTCAGGGTTAACCTGAAGTGACTCACTAACCCCACATCCTGCTTGGTAGTGTAGTCCTCAGGGTTAACCTGAAGTGACTCACTAACCCCACATCCTGCTTGGTAGTATAGTCCTCAGGGTTAACCTGAAATGACTCACTAACCCCACATCCTGCTTGGTAGTATAGTCCTCAGGGTTAACCTGAAGTGACTCACTAACCCCACATCCTGCTTGGTAGTATAGTCCTCAGGGAATCAGCATGTGAGGCTGACAGCAGGAGTCACCGTGATAACTGAACTGAGATCAGTCTAAGCTTGGTATCTGAAACTGAAGATTCTGCAATTCCCTGAATTCTGTCTTAACATCTCCGGTTAACCTGCAAATCCAGCTTCTTGAAATCGGCTGGGGTCTCCGGTCTACTATGAATGAGGAGAGAGAGGAGGGGGATCCTACCTCTAAAAGCTCTCTGTCTGGGGAACATGGCCGCCAGAGCAGAGCTAACAGGTGAGAAGAGGATCTCTAAGTGTCTGTGATTGTGGTCCATCTCAGAGCTCAGCAGTGATTTGATTTGATTAGATTCAAATGTATTGTCACTGCACAGCACAGCGCACACCAGAGTGCAATTAAAGTGCATGTTAATATAATATACAGTTTAAATTGACAGGTTAAAAGACAGTCTACTAGGGATTTAGTGGGATATTCAGATGGACCTACTGGTCACCATCGAGAACACCCAAGTCTCCCCCTCAACCACAACAAGAGACCTTGGTGTGGTGGTAGATGACTAGCTGTCCTGCAATGCCAACGTCACCGCGGTGGACCGATCTGGCAGAATTGCCCTCTACAACATCCGCAGGATCCGGCCCTTCCTCACACGTGAAGCGGCGCAGATCCTTGTCCAAGCGCTCGTCATCACCCGCCTCGACTACTGCAACTCTCTCCTGGCGGGACTCCCCGCCTCTGCTACCAAGCCCCTCCAACACATCCAGAACGCAGCACGCCTGGTATTCAACCTACCAAAATCCTCCCACGTGACCCCTTTCTTCCGCGATCTCCACTGGCTTCCAGTGAAGCCAGTGGAGGACTCTGGTGCTGACCTTCAGGGCAGTCAATGGAACTGCCCCAGCCTACCTCCAGCTGTTGGTCAAGCCCTACATCCCAGCCAGAGCGCTCCGCTCAACTTCTGCCAGGCGACTTGTTCGACCTTCACTGATGACAACCAAGCATCGCTCGTCCAAGACCCAGCTCTTCACGGCTCTGGCTACACAGTGGTGGAATGAACTCCCGTCTCATGTCAGGACGGCAGAGTCCCTCGCCAGCTTCCGCAAGAGACTCAAGACCCACCTGTTCAGAGTCCACCTGGACTCTCCATGAACCATGAACAACAGCTCTTAGCATGTTGTATAATCTAGCAAATGTATATCCTTAATGTTGATAACATGCTCTTATCACAGCTACTTAAGCAGGTGACCTGGCTGTACGAAATTGTGTTATTCATCTTGTTAATATGAATACTTGTGAACTGCTCTATTTTTATGTTCACTTACCTCAGCGTTATGCTATTGTCTGCTTCAACTAATGTACACCTTGTAAGTCGCTTTGGATAAAAGCGTCTGCCAAATGCCCTAAATGTAAATATGAGCATAATAATAGGTATATGTATATACAGGTAAGTGAGTATTTAACAGGTAGTGATCAGGGGTATGCAGTTATTGAAAGCGGGATAAATATATATAAATGTAAATGTATATACAAGTGAGCATATATAAATGTGTGGCATATATAAATGCATATGTGTATACAGGAGTAGGAGCAGTTCTATCAACATATGTAAACATGTATGGCAGGTCCAGTAAACAGGTATCTTAGTAATACATATGTAAACTATAGAGAGGTAGGTCGTTTTTACAGTTAGTCAAAGACATTGGTGGTGATTTATTATTATAGTAGTCTTCGTGGTCCAGAGTTCAGGGAGATGACAGCTGAGGGGAAGAAGCTGTTCCTAAGCCTGCTTGACTTGGAACAAAGGTTTCTATAGCGCCTCCCGGAGGGGAGGAGGGCAAACAGTCCATGGTTGGGGTGAGAGGGGTCATTCACAATTTTTTTATCAGGACACCACTGACACCATTAGTGTCAGTAAAAGCTATGTGTGTGTTGTGTTGAAGCCCAGAGCAGAAGGAGAGAGCAGACTCCCCTGGACCCAGCTGTGTCTCCATCAAGAGTGACTGGTCTATGGAACATCCTGTTTTCTTTAAAGATGGGAATCAGTCTATTGAGAAGAGGTGAGGGTTGATCAGATTATAACAATTCAGCATCTATTGAACATCCATAAATCCTGGCTCTTGTTGTTCTAGAAGGATACAGGAGAGAGCAGACTCCCCTGGACCCAGCTGTGTCTCCATGAAGAGTGACCGGTCTATGGAACATCCTGTTTTCTTTAAAGATGGGAATCAGTCTATTGAGAAGAGGTGAGGGACAGGGTTGATCAGATTATAACAATTCAGCATCTATTGAACATCCATAAATCTTGACTCTTGTTTTTCTAGAAGGATACAGGAGAGAGCAGACTCCCCTGGACCCAGCTGTGTCTCCATGAAGAGTGACTGGTCTATGGAACATCCTGTTTTCTTTAAAGATGGATGCCCCTTCAGAGAGGAGAGGTAGGAGCGTCAAACAGACGTTTAACAAGATGAACAGTAACAAGACATAGTCCTATGACTATGAACAGTAACAAGATAAACAGTAACACAACATAGTCCTGACTATCAACTGTAACAATATAAACAGTAACAAGACATAGTCCTATGACTATGAACTGTAACACGATGAACAGTAAAAATACAGTCCTATGATTGTAAACTGTAACAAGGTGAACAGTAACTATACATAGTCCTATGACTGAATAGTATCAAGACATAGTCCTATGACTGAATAGTATCAAGACATAGTCCTATGACTGAATAGTATCAAGACATAGTCCTATGACTATGAACAGTATCAATACATAGTAATATGACTGTGAACAGTAACAAGACATAGTCCTATGACTATGAACAGTATCAAGACATAGTCCTATGACTATGAACAGTATCAAGACATAGTCCTATGACTATGAACAGTATCAAGACAGTCCTATGACTATGAACAGTATCAAGTCATAGTCCTATGACTGAACAGTATCAAGACATAGTCCTATGACTATGAACAGTATCAAGACATAGTCCTATGACTATGAACAGTATCAAGACATAGTAATATGACTATGAACAGTATCAAGTCATAATCCTATGACTGAACAGTATCAAGACATAGTCCTATGACTATGAACAGTATCAAGTCATAGTCCTATGACTGAACAGTATCAAGACATAGTCCTATGACTGAACAGTATCAAGACATAGTCCTATGACTATGAACAGTATCAAGACATAGTCCTATGACTATGAACAGTATCAAGTCATAGTCCTATGACTGAACAGTATCAAGACATAGTCCTATGACTATGAACAGTATCAAGACATAGTCCTATGACTGAACAGTATCAAGACATAGTCCTATGACTGAACAGTATCAAGACATAGTCCTATGACTATGAACAGTATCAAGACATAGTCCTATGACTGAACAGTATCAAGACATAGTCCTATGACTGAATAGTATCAAGACATAGTCCTATGACTATGAACAGTATCAAGACATAGTCCTATGACTGAACAGTATCAAGACATAGTCCTATGACTATGAACAGTAAAAAGACGCCACAGTCCCAATAAACCGAGACATTTCAAATGACTATTTAAGGTGGACTTTTATAAGTGATTCAACTTTCATTAATGAACATATTGCTCCTTCTTCAAATCATTGGTAAAAAGCTCTTAACAAATCATATTATCATATCAGGTTATCATAACAGAAGTTATCATAACAGAGGTTATCATAACAGAGGTTATCATAACAGACGTTATCATAAAATAAGTTATCATAACAGAGATTATCATAACAGAAGTTATCATAACAGAATTGATCATAACAGAAGTTATCATAACAGAGGTTATCATAACAGAAGTTATCATAACAGAGGTTATCATAACAGAAGTTATCATAAAATAAGTTATCATAACAGAAGTCATCATAACATAAGTTATCATAACAGAGGTTATCATTACAGAAGTTATCATAACATAAGTTATCATAACAGAAGTTATCATAACATAAGCTATCATAACAGAAGTTTTCATAACAGAAGTATCATAACAGAGGTTATCATAACAGAAGTTATCATAACATAAGTTATCATAACAGAAGTCATCATAACATAAGTTATCATAACATAAGTTATCATAACAGAAGTCATCATAACATAAGTTATCATAACAGAGGTTATCATTACATAAGTTATCATAACAGGAGTATCATAACAGAAGTTATCATAACATAAGCTATCATAACAGAAGTAATCATAACAGAAGTATCATAACAGAAGTTATCATAACAGAGGTTATCATAACACGTTACAGAACACATCATAGTAATGAAGCTTGATTTATTCCTTGCTCTTAAGACTGAATCATTCTTTAGTTTTGTCCTTATATTAATATACCGCGTGCTTGTAATCAGATATCTCTTTAGCTTGGCTGGCTTCATGTCTTCGTTCTTACCTCAAAACACATGACGCACTTCCGTCTCCCGTTGATGTTATAAAATAAACTCTGACTCGGACTGAAATATTGATCGGTGTTTATTTCGCAAGCTAGTTGGATGGCTTATAAGCAGAGCTTCTTGTGTCACAATCACATCAGAGTTTCTATTGGCCCAAAGCCAACATGGGTGGGACTTATGAAAACAATATGCTTGTTTGATTGGTGTAAATGGTCCCTGTCTAGACACGCATTTTTATAATTTTTATGTGTTTTGTGTGTGTGTGTGTGTGTGTGTGTGTGTGTGTGTGTTCTCCACAGTCGACACCAGGAGAGGTCAAAGGTTACCAGTACTCGGTCTGTACAGCAGCATGAAACAGAGCTGATCAAGGTGTGTAAAAGTCCAACAAGACATTAGCTTCAGCTCTACATGAACATTAAAAAGCATCTCTTGTGGTGCTCAGAGTCTCCAGGCTTCCCTCTTTAGACCAGACGTGAATCAAGGACAGATGCTTCTGATGTCCTCAGCTCACAGGAAAGTTCTCATTCATGTTCTGTTCCAGAGGGCTGAGGAGAACGCACACGCTTTTCTAGACCAGGAGCTGAAGAAGCTCTGGAGGGTTCTCTTCCCACATGACCCACAAGGCTCAGAGAGTCAGAGGGAGGAGGAGGAGGAGGAGGAGAATGGGAAGAAAGAGGAGCAGAGGAGGCGCGCCATAGAGGGAGTGACAGACATCACACTGCTCTGCCTTCTGGAGATGAACCAGGAGGAACTGGCCGACACACTGAGGAGTGGTAAGAGACTCTTATTTAGAAAACATAGAAGAGACTCTTATTTAGAAAACATAGAAAAGACTCTTATTTAGAATAGATAGAGGAGACTCTTATTTAGAAAATATAGAAGAGACTCTTATTTAGAATAGATAGAGGAGACTCTTATTTAGAAAATATAGAAGAGACTCTTATTTAGAATAGATAGAAGAGACTCTTATTTAGAATAGATAGAGGAGACTCTTATTTAGAAAACATAGAAGAGACTCTTATTTAGAAAACATAGAAGAGACTCTTATTTAGAAAACATAGAAGAGACTCTTATTTAGAACACATAGAAGAGACTCTTATTTAGAAAACATAGAAGAGACTCTTATTTTGAAAACATAGAAGAGACTTTTATTTTGAAAACATAGAATATACTCTTATTTTGAAAACATAGAAGAGACTCTTATTTTGAAAACATAGAAGAGACTCTTATTTTGAAAACATATAGACTCTTATTTAGAACACATAGAAGAGACTCTAATTTAGAAAACATAGAGAATCTTATTTTGAAAACAGAAGAGACTCAAACAGAGACTTGTTTAAAATATTTCTACATTTCTATCTTTTCCAGATAAATCTCCTCTTGGAGGTCAAATGGTTTGATCCAGATGTGTAGGGTTAATGCTTTCAGGTTGAGTGGTTTCATCCAAGGGCAGATATGTAGGGTTATTGTAGGGGCTTTCAGCTTTAGTGGTTTAATCCAGATATTTAGTGTTATTGTTATATATTATATATATATATATATTATATATTAATGTAGGTCTATTAGGTTAAAGAATGTTACACAATATACTGCAGATCAACAGCCTGTCAACATACCTGAAGAGATGCAACACAATATTTTTATATCAGCATATCAAGTCAGTAATAGTAATAGTATAGTAATAGTTAATTATAATGTATTATAATACTGTCATTACACCAATCATATTGTTGTGTCAATATCACGTATAAGACCTGTCTTCTGGGTTCTCTCATTTAGGAACTGCTGCAGTCGAGTGCCAACATAACATCAAGTCTCATCTGATGCAGAAGTTCAGGCGTGTGTTTGAGGGAATCGCTAAAGCAGGACAGTCAACAGATCTCAATGACTTCTACACAGAGCTCTTCATCACAGAGGGAGTCAGTGGAGAGGTCAACAAGGAACATGAGGTCAGCCTGATTGAAACGGCTTCCAGGAAACCAGCCAAGGAGGAAACACCAATCAAACTTGAAGACATCTTTAAACCCTTACCTGGACAAGATCAACCAAGCAGAACCATAATGACAACTGGAGTGGCGGGCATTGGTAAAACCATCTTAACACACAAGTTCACTCTGGACTGGGCTGAAGGCAAAGCCAACCAGGACATCCACTTCACGCTTCCCTTCACTTTCAGAGAGCTGAATTTACTGAAAGAGAAAGAGTTTAGCTTGATGGAACTTCTTCATCATTTCTTTATTCAAACCAAAGGAATCCGCAGATACGACCAGTTCCAAGTTGTCTTCATCTTGGACGGTCTGGATGAGTGTCGACTGCCTCTGGACTTCCAGAACAATCCGATCTGGACCGATGTCACAAAGTCGACCTCGGTGGACATACTGCTGACAAACCTCATCAGGGGTGACCTGCTTCCCTCCGCTCGCATCTGGATAACCACACGCCCTGCGGCAGCCAATCAGATCCCTGCTGAGTGTGTTGACATGGTGACAGAGGTGAGAGGGTTCACCGACCCCCAGAAGGAGGAGTACTTCAGGAAGAGATTCAGAGAGGAGCCTCTGGCCAGCAGAATCATCTCCCACATCAAGACATCACGCAGCCTCCACATCATGTGTCACATCCCAGTCTTCTGTTGGATCAGTGCTACAGTTCTGGAGGACTTCTTCAAAACAACCCAGACAGGAATAGAGATTCCCAACACCGTGACTCAGATGTACATCCACTTCCTGAGGGTTCAGTCCATACAGGGGGACAGGAAGTACCATGGGAGAGCTGAAACAGGTGCAGTCTGGAGTTCAGAGAGCAGGAAGATCATTGTTGCTCTGGGAAAACTGGCTTTTAACCAGCTGGTGAAAGGCAACCTGATCTTCTACGAGGCAGACCTGGCTGAGTGTGACATGGATATCAGAGAAGCCTCAGTGTACTCAGGAGTGTTGACCCAGATCTTTAAAGAGGAGTGTGGGCTGTACCAGGACAAGGTGTTCTGCTTTGTCCATCTGAGCCTCCAGGAGTTTCTTGCTGCTCTTTATGTCTTCCTGTCCTTCATCGACACTGGTGTCAATCTGCTCTTAGAAGAACAACCGAAAACAAAGGTCCATCTCCTCTACCAGAGTGCTGTGGACAAGGCCCTACAGAGTGAGAACGGACACCTGGACTTGTTCCTCCGCTTCCTCCTGGGCCTCTCTCTGGAGACCAATCAGATTCTCCTACCAGATCTGCTGAGACAGACAGGAAGTAGCTCACGGACCAATGAGAAAACAGTGTCTTACATCAAGGAGAAGATAAGTGGAGATCTCTCTACAGAGAGAAGCATCAATCTGTTCCACTGTCTGAATGAGCTGAACGACCGTTCTCTGGTGGAGGAGATCCAACAGTACCTGACATCAGGAAGTCTCACCAGAGAACGTCTCTCTCCTGCTCAGTGGTCAGCTCTGGTCTTCATCTTACTGTCATCAGAAGAGGAGCTGGACGTGTTTGACCTGAAGAAATACTCTGCTTCAGAGGAGGGTCTTCTAAGGCTGCTGCCAGTGGTCAAAGCCTCCAAAACATCTCTGTAGGTTCACTAATCACATGTATTATAATACACAATATACACTATACTAGAATATGAAAGTTATAATAATATACAATACAACACTGTATGTTCACTAATAACATGTATTTTAATAGACAATATATAATATTCTACAATATAAAAGTGATATCATATTCAATACATCTCTGTAGTTTCACTAATGACGTATTTTAAAACACAATATACATAATACAAGAATATGAAAGTGATATCATATACAATACATCTCTGTAGGTTAACTAAAACATGTATTTTAATACTCAATATACATAATACAAGAATATAAAAGGTAGATAATATACAAAACATATCTGTAGGTTCAATAATAACATGTATTTCAATATACATTATACTAGAATATGAACATATGAGCTGGGAGCAGGCTATAGGAGGGAGCCTATTTTAATATTGTATTTTCTAAACTACATTTGGATTGTGAACCATTAGTAACAGCACCACTTCAGTAGGAAGTCCAGTAACAACTGGGTATTATACCAGGAAACACCACAACTGGGTTTTTCCCTAGTCTATTCATATTTGTGAATACTTGTTTTTCAATAAGAAAGAGTACTCGATCAGGATACAAATTCCAAAATTAAATCTTAACTAGAGCGCTGTTATAATTTGTTAAACTTACATTTCTTAATGCTAGTAAAGACTGTGTTTTTATGGTGGTTTTAAGTGGTTTTAAGTGGTTTTAATTCGAATAAGCCCTTTCAACCCAGTTCCTAACATGTTCCTGTTGATGTTGTGTGAAGGCTGAATGGCTGTCATCTGTCAGAGAGATGCTGTGAAGCTCTGGCCTCAGTTCTCAGCTCCAACTCCTCCAGTCTGAGAGAGCTGGACCTGAGTACCAACGACCTGCAGGATTCAGGAGTGAAGCTGCTCTCTGCTGGACTGGGGAGTCCACACTGTACACTGGAGACTCTCAGGTCAGTTGGACTCAATGAGCAAACACTTACAGCACAGGGTTTGATATCAGAATAAATTCAATTGGTTTACAGCCATAAAAGTACCAATTCACTCTTCTAAATAAAGAATATTCATAAGAATAACTCATTCTGGTGTGTGTGTGTGTGTGTGTGTGTGTGTGTGTTGGTGTGTGTGTGTGTGTGTGTGTGTGTGTGTGTGTGTGCAGGTTGTCTGCCTGTATGGTCTCACAGGAAGGCTGTGCTTCTCTGGCCTCAGCTCTGAGCTCCAACCCCTCCCGTCTGAGAGAGCTGGACCTGAGCTACAATCACCCAGGAGACTCAGGAGTTACGCTGCTCTCTGCTGGACTGGAGGATCCACGCTGGAGACTGGACACTCTCAGGTACGGAGAGGACAGCTCACCTCTCAGGGACCGTGTCTCCTACAAGGATTCAACCAGCCGCTAGATGAAGTGGTTTACCAAGGCAGCTGTAACTCATGTTGTGTACAAAGTGATGATCCAGCAGATCATGAGTGTGAATGTTTCAACTGCTCTCTCTTTGTTCCCCCCAGGGTGGAGCACGGTGGAGGATGGAGGCTGAAACCAGCTCTAAAGAAGTGTGAGTGTCTGTTTAGTTTGAGTCATCACAACACACACTCACTCTTTAGATGGAAGGTCCATCCACACAGCAGGAGGTGACGTCCTGCTGGGAATGAACAGGATGGATCTCATCAATACAAAACACGTTTAGAGACCCAAACGGAGCAGCTTTCCCTTTAATATTAGTGTGTATTTAATATTATATTATAACAATAATCATCATCCTTATAGTTAAAATAAGGACCATTGAAGAATAAATTATTACTGTTTTGAATAATGATTACTATAATGTAATATAATTATGAATATTATTATTTTATTATTCTTAATACAAATATTTATATTAATAGTATTATTTATACTACTATTATTATTACTATTATTATTATAAGTGTTGTTATTATAATTAATAATATTATATAAATCCAATAATAATATTATTATTATTCTGATTGTTATGTAAGACATGAGAACATAATAATCCTGGTACTACTAATATATTGATCAAACACACAGAGCCCATGTGGTGACGCTGAGGGACTGAGAACATCAGGAGAACACAAACTACAGTCTGGGCTCAGTTTCTAGGAACAACAACAACAGTTCAGCAGACTAATCATGTCTTGTTCTCCATCAGATGCGTGTGAACTCACACTGGACCCAAACACAGCCCACAGAGGACTCTCTCTGTCTGAGGACAACAGGAAGGTGACGAGGGTTAGAGAGGAGGAGAAGTATCCTGATCACCCAGAGAGATTTGACTACTGGAACCAGGTGTTGTGTAGAGAGAGTCTGACTGACCGCTGTTACTGGGAGGTGGAGAGGAAAGGACGTGTTCTTATAGGAGTGACATACAGAGGAATCACTAGGAGAGGAGAGGGTGGTGATAGCGAGCTTGGATTAAACAACAAGTCCTGGAGTCTTTATTGTCATGATGATGGTTACTCTGTCTGGTTCAACGGTAGAGGAACAGCCATAGATCCCCCCCCTCTAACAGAGTAGGAGTGTATGTGGACCGACCTGCTGGCTCTCTCTCCTTCTACAGAGTGTCCCCAGATGGAGGAGGGTCCTCAGACACACTGACACTCATCCACACCTTCCAGTCCACATTCACCCAGGAGGACCTCCTCCCTGGGTTTAGGTTATGGGATTATGGTTCCTCAGTGTCTCTGTGTCCGTTGTAGCAACACACACACACACACACACACACACACACACACACACACACACACACACACACACACACACACACACACACACACACACACACACACACACACACACACACACACACACACACACACACACACACACACACACACACACACACACAGTAGTAAAGCTGATCTCAGGTCAGTTTGAGCATTATTATTAGCGGACATTTTGACCCGCAGCCTTTTTTTTATTTTTATTTTTTTAAAACCGGCTAACGGAAACCCTGACACACACACATAGTATACACTATACACACACACATAGTATACACTATACACACACACATAGTATACACTATACACACACACATAGTATACACTATACACACACACACACATAGTATACACTATACACACACACATAGTATACACTATACACACACACATAGTATACACTATACACACACACATAGTATACACTATACACACACACACACATAGTATACACTATACACACACACACATAGTATACACTATACACACACACATAGTATACACTATACACACACACATAGTATACACTATACACACACACATAGTATACACTATACACACACACACACATAGTATACACTATACACACACACATAGTATACACTATACACACACACATAGTATACACTATACACACACACATAGTATACACTATACACACACACACACATAGTATACACTATACACACACACACATAGTATACACTATACACACACACACACATAGTATACACTATACACACACACACATAGTATACACTATACACACACACACACACACATAGTATACACTATACACACACACACACACATAGTATACACTATACACACACACACACATAGTATACACTATACACACACACACACATATTATACACTATACATACACACACACACAGTATACACTATACACACACACACACATATTATACACTATACACACACACACACATATTATACACTATACATACACGCACACACAGTATACACTATACACACACACATAGTATACACTATACACACACACACACACATAATATACACTATACACATACACACATAGTATACACTATACACACTTACACACACACAGTATACACTATACACACACACATAGTATACACTATACACACACACACATATAGTATACACTATACACACACATAGTATACACTATACACACACACACACACACACATAGTATACACTACACACACACACACACACACACATAGTATACACTATACACACTTACACACACACATAGTATACACTATACACACACACACACACACAGTATACACTATACACACACACATAGTATACACTATACACACACACACATAGTATACACACACACACATAGTATACACTATACACACACACATAGTATACACTATACACACACACACACACATAGTATACACTAAACACACACACACATAGTATACACTATACACACACACACACATATAGTATACACTATACACACACACACATATAGTATACACTATACACACACACACACACACACAGTATACACTATACACACACACACATATAGTATACACTATACACACACACACACACACACACACAGTATACACTATACACACACACACATATAGTATACACTATACAGACACACACACACACATATAGTATACACTATACAGACACACACACACACATATAGTATACACTATACACACACACACACACATATAGTATACACTATACAGACACACACACACACATATAGTATACACTATACAGACACACACACACACATATAGTATACACTATACACACACACACATATAGTATACACTATACACACACACATATAGTATACACTATACACACACACACACACACAGTATACACTATACACACACACACATATAGTATACACTATACAGACACACACACACACATATAGTATACACTATACACACACACACACACAGTATACACTATACACACACACACATATAGTATACACTATACAGACACACACACACACATATAGTATACACTATACACACACACACACACATATAGTATACACTATACACACACACACACACATATAGTATACACTATACAGACACACACACACACGGGGGGTGAGGGGGGGGTTTCTCCCTTAAGGCCCCAAATGGCCAGAGAGCAGTTTCAGAGGTCAGGGGTCAGAGGAGGTGATCTACCACCATGGGTCCTACTACTGGGTCACGGATGGACCCCAGGGATTTAAAGACTGTTCAACTTTTGACTGTTATTCATTTTGATCGCTAAAAATTCATGAACTTTTCTTTTTAAAAGGTTCGCAAAAACTGCTTCATTCAATATAATGTTTTAAATGGTTGAACTTTCTCTTTAACACGTTCTAGAAGACTGTTGTATTCAATATAATGTTTTAAATGGTTTAACTTTCTCTTTAACACGTTCTAGAAGACTGTTGTATTCAATATGATGTTTGTGGTGGAGATGAAGATGTGTTCTCAGAGCTGAAAGGGAGTCATGCATTGGATGTTCTTTCATGGTCTGACCAGCTAAATATCACATGTTCATGTTGTTTCCTTTGATTCTTTGAAGCATTATTAATCACATGGGATTGTTTTCTTTAAATCCTTTTTTGAAGTGTTATTAAAGTATGATGTTGGATTGGTGTTCATGACGTTGTGTTCCATAATCCAGTGAGGTGAACATGATGTGTTGTCCTTTTCAAAAGGAATGTGATGGTAAAGCCCTCTGGTGTAGTAAGAGCCCAATGGGGAGGGTGGTGAGTGATGAAGAGGAGGGTGGTGAGTGATGAAGAGGAGGGTGGTGAGTGATGAAGAGGTTGGTGGTGGGTGATGAAGAGGAGGGTGGTGGGTGATGAAGAGGAGGTTGGTTTGTGATGAAGAGGATGGTGGTCAGTGATGAAGAGGAGGGTGGTAAGTGATGAAGATTAGTGATGAAGAGGAGGGTGGTGGGTGATGAAAAGGAGGGTGGTAAGTGATGAAGAGGAGGGTGGTGGGTGATGAAGAGGAGGGTGTTGAGTTATGAAGAGGAGGGTGGTGAGTGATGAAGAGGAGGGTGGTGAGTGATGAAGAGGAGGGTGGTGAGTGATGAAGAGGAGGGTGTTGAGTGATAAAGAGGAGGGTGGCGAGTGATAAAGAGGAGGGTGTTGAGTGATGAAGAGGAGGGTGGTTAGTGATGAAGAGGAGGGTGGTGAGTGATGAAGAGGAGGGTGGTTAGTGATGAATAGGAGGTGAGTAAGTGATGAAGATGAGTGATGAAGAGGAGGGTGGTTAGTGATGAAGAGGAGGGTGGTGAGTGATGAAGAGGAGGGTGGTTAGTGATGAAGAGAATGGTGGTAAGTGATGAAGAGGAGGGTGTTGAGTGATGAAGAGGAGGGTGTTGAGTTATGAAGAGGAGGGTGTTGAGTGATGAAGATGAGTGATGAAGAGGAGGGCGGTTAGTGATGAAGAGGAGGGTGGTGAGTGATGAAGAGGAGGGTGGTGAGTGATGAAGAGGAGGGTGGTTCATCACTGGCTTAATCAAACCCAAAATCCTGTCAGTCATTCGTTAATACTCACTCCCACAATATATACAACTATACAATATCTACAATAAATATACAACTAAATATCTATCTGACTTAAAGATAGATAAAAAATCATGATATGATAAAACTATGATGATGATAAAACTAACGTTAACAATCTAAACACTAAATACTACCAAAACAAACAATCCAAATGTAAATATGTATCTTATCTAAAGTGTTGTATGGATGAATGTCTTATTTCACGGTCAGCTCGGTGTAGCTAGGTCTATACTGGGTAGCTACAATAACTTTAGACTCTAAAAGAACATTTCTAACCAAATGCTCCTTAGTCACCAAGCCCTTTGCAACAGCCCAGTGTGATCACCTCTAGTTCTATTCTATCTGCACCAACAAGAGTGTTCATCTGTGATCTGTTCATCAGAACTCACCAGATGGACCTGGTGCTGTCCATTAGACATCATGCCATTGCTTAAGCATCTGTCCACATGTGGAGGAAACAGGTTTATGAAACGTTTCCAACACGTCGCTATTGGGTGTTAAATGACCCCACACCAGCACCTCCGTTAAACGTGTGAAATAGGTCTCCGATACGATCCTTGTTGAATGGTGGGTTTCACACCTGTTTAGACCGTGTCATTCACATTGTGTTCTGGTTGGTAACAGTTGGTACAAGTTGACACCGATTCAGATAACCTGTTTTGCTGCTTGGGACGAAGCCGAAAAATAACCTTAACACGGTGAGGGGGATGGAAACGATAACCAACAACCATCAATAATATTCATAATAACCATCATAACAATACACTAAAGAGTATATACATTGACTAAATCAAAGCCCCATTTCTCTCTATCCAATAAGTGACCAAACGGACTGGAAGGAGAACCAGATGTGATTCTGGTTTCATCATCAGATGTAAAGCCACCCTGTAACTCTGACTAAGGGCTATACTAATATACTATATATATAATATACTATATATATATATAATATACTAATAGCATTGTAGAATAATTTCTACTCGGATGGATAAGAATCAATTGCAGAGGTCCGGATAACAATAATCAACTGCAGCAAGATGGAGTCTGCCGTGCCAATTGTCAGACTGAAGATCCTCTCCTTCTTACCCAGTATATACGTTCTCCCACATTCCGTGGCTTGGACATCACTTCATTCTTATCAGTCAAACGTTCCCCACGGCACGACTCCCTACGGCTATGGCTCACGGTACGTCCATAGGACACCGTTGAAGGCACCCTAAAGGTACCCTTATAAGGGCCTACAGGGACACCAGCCGATAACTGGAACATCTCAACACATCTCTATGACCTAGTGGGCCTTGGGCTTCACCAGAAGATTATGATGTAGCCATCTGCTGCTATGTATAGAGGACCATAAGACAGTGTTTAGATTATAATAAGGGTATAAACATACACTACACCACCTACTGCTATGTATAGAGGACCATAAGACAGTGTTTAGATTATAATAAGGGTATAAACATACACTACACCACCTACTGCTATGTATAGAGGACCATAAGACAGTGTTTAGATTATAATAAGGGTATAATAAGGGTATAAGGGTATTCTACTTCCGGCGCTGCTACGAGCGGCAGCCAGCAACAGTTGCTCCCCCTCCCCTCTTACTTTTTAGTTATTTATTCTTATATTATTGTTGTTTTTATTATAGTTTTTTGTTAAGTAGCTGTGCAACCCTCAGCCAGCTATGTTTAGGGAAGTTTTTGCCGTGTTTCTCATTCTGGGGACACTGTTACTGAACCGCGTCTCCGTCGTGGCTCAACATTACGGCGGAGCCATTGTCTACGCGCGGAGTCAGCTGTTGTCGCTACAACAGACCTCGCTGCTACGGGAGAGGCCCGACATCCCCGACCTCCCCAGGGAGCTGAGGAGGACGTACAGGGGATGCAAGGCTGGACGTAAACAGCAGGAGAGACAGCGGGAGAGGAAGCGGAGATATAAACCATATCTCCCTTCCATCACCATGGGGAACGTGAGGTCGCTAGCGAATAAGATGGACGAGCTAGCGGGCCTGGTGATGACCCAGCGGGTGTACCGGGAGAGCAGCGTGCTTTGTTTCACGGAGACGTGGCTCAACGAGGACACCCCGGACTCTAATGTTACCGTGGACGGCTTTCTAACCGTCCGGGCGGACAGGACGCACCGCGAGAGTGGCAAGAGGAAAGGTGGGGGACTTGCTATTCTCGTTAACAACAAGTGGTGTAACCCTGGACATGTTACTGTGAAGGAACGTGTGTGTAGCCCGGACATTGAACTGCTGGCCGTGAGTCTGCGGCCATACTATCTGCCGCGAGAGTTTTCCCATGTGCTTCTTGTTATTGTTTACATTCCACCGTCTGCAAACGCTGCGCTCGCGTGTGACGTCATCCATTCCGCAGTCGCGAGACTTCAGACACAGCACCCTGAAGCATTCATCGCGATATCTGGGGACTTTAACCACGTGTCTCTGGCTGCAACACTGCCCACCTTCAAGCAGTTTGTGGACTGTCCCACCAGGGAAAATAAGACACTGGACCTGCTGTATGCCAATGTTAAGGAGGCATACAGCGCCACTGCCCTTCCTCCTCTTGGAAGGTCAGACCACAACCTCATCCACCTGCAGCCCCTGTATAGGCCTCTAGTACAGCGGCTGCCTGTGACCACAAGGACTGTGAGGAGATGGTCACAGGAGGCCGATGAGGACTTGCGGGGCTGCTTTGAGTCAACAGACTGGGATTTCCTCTGTGATTTGCATGGAGAGGACCTTGATGATCTCACGGATTGTATAACAGGGTACATCAACTTCTGTGTGGACAGTGTTGTTCCCACAGAGACTGTACGCTGTTTCCCCAACAACAAGCCATGGGTCACCCGAGACATCAAGGTCCTGCTCAATGAGAAGAAGAGGGCCTTCAGAGGTGGGGATAGGGAGCAGATGAGGCGGGTTCAGAGGGAGCTGAGGGAGAGGATCCAGCAGGGCAAAGACAACTATAGGAGGAAGCTGGAGCACAAACTTCAGCAGAACAACCTGAAGGATGTGTGGAGTGGCATGAGGAGCATCACTGGCTACAAACAACCTGGTAGCCAGACAATAGGGGGGGGTCCTGATCGGGCCAACGAGTTGAATTTGTTTTTCAATAGATTCAATGAGTGGGCTCCGGTCTACCCCCCCTCCCCCAGCCCCTCTACAACCATTCCCCTCCAGTCCCCCAGCCCTGCTGTCCCCCCTCCCCCACCGTCCCTCTCCAGCATCAACATACCTGTTCTCTCCCCCTCTACCACTACCTCACCCCTCCCCCATCAACACATCAGTGACTCTTCCAGCCCCCACACACGGCTCACATACCTTCACAGCTGAGCAGGTGAGGAAAGTGCTGTGCAGGCTCCATCCAGACAAGGCTGCAGGTCCTGACGGCGTCAGCCCGAGGGTCCTCAAAACATGTGCTGCCCAGCTGAGTGGAGTCCTGCAGTACATCTTCAACCTGAGCATGAGACTGGAGAGGGTCCCTGTGCTGTGGAAGACATCCTGCCTGGTGCCGGTTCCGAAGAAGGCACGTCCCAGCACCTCAAACGACTACAGACCGGTGGCGCTGACGTCCCACGTGGCGAAATCCTTTGAGAGGCTGGTCCTGACGCTTCTTCGGCCCCTGGTCAGATCATCACTGGACCCTCTTCAGTTTGCCTACCAGCCGAAACTGGGAGTGGAGGACGCCATCATCTTCCTGCTCCATCGTGCCTACGCCCACTTGGACAGACCCGGGAGCACTGTGAGAATCATGTTTTTCGACTTCTCCAGTGCGTTCAACACCATCCGGCCTGCCCTGCTGGGAAGTAAGCTGACGGCGATGAAGGTGGACTCTTCCCTGGTGTCCTGGATTACTGACTATTTGACGGGTCGTCCACAGTTTGTCAGACTGCAGGACTGTGTGTCTGACACTGTGGTCAGCAGCACTGGTGCTCCACAGGGAACTGTTCTTTCCCCATTCCTGTTCACCCTGTACACCTCAGACTTCCAATACAACTCAGAGTCCTGCCATCTGCAGAAGTTCTCGGACGACTCTGCAGTTGTTGGTTGTGTCAGCGAGGGAAACGATGAGGAGTACAGGGGCGTCGTGGACTCCTTCGTTGAGTGGTGTGAGCTGAACCATATGCAGCTCAACACTGACAAGACGAAGGAGATGGTGGTGGACTTCCGCAGGAGGAAATCCACACCCACACCCATTTCCATCAAGGGTGTGTCCGCTGAAGCTGTCCAGGAATATAAATACCTGGGAGTTCATCTGGACAACAAACTGGTCTGGGCCAAGAACTCTGAGGCGGTCTACAAGAAGGGCCAGAGCCGTCTTTACTTCCTGCGGAGGCTCCGGTCCTTCAACGTTTGCAACAAGATGCTGAATGTGTTCTACCAGTCGGTGGTAGCCAGTGCCATCTTCTCCGGAGTCGTGTGCTGGGGTAGCAGGTTGAGATCAGCAGACGCCAACAAGATCAGCAGGATTGTCAGGAAGGCTGGCGCTGTCCTGGGGGTCCAGCTGGACTCCTTGTTGGTGGTGTCTGAGAGAAGGATGCTGCGCAAGCTGCGTAGTATCCTTGACAACAACTCTCACCCTCTCCATCAGGTGCTGACCTCATATAGAAGCACCTTTAGCAACAGACTCATTCCACCCAGGTGCACCACAGAACGCCATAGGAAGTCCTTTCTTCCTGTGGCTATTAGACTCTATAATTCCTCTACCTCGGGTCGTGAGAGGGACAGTGGTGACTCAGTGACCTGAGGCCAACGTACTTATTTTTATTTTTATTTTATTTTTGGTCAACGCACTGTAATCATCTCATTGTACTTTGCACTGCAAATTCTATTTCAATTCCGAATTCACTTTTCACTTTTTCACTTTTTCACATGTCACTTTTCAGTCGAATTATTTATTAATATATTATTACTGCCAATTTGCACTATACGTATTGTTGTGTATTGTATATACCTACGTACTACTGTTATAATACTGTAATTATCTTCACTTATCAATACATTTAGACTTCATTTAGAATTATTTTAACTATTTTTGTTTATAATAGTTTTTATTTTAGTTAGTTGTTGTTTTGTTTTTTAGCTTAGGTTTTAGTATTCTTGTGTGTGCATTTATTCCCCCTGTGTCAACTGTTGCACCTTAATTTCCCTCGGGATTAATAAAGTTTTCTGAATCTGAATCTGAATCTGAATAAACATACACTACACCACCTACTGCTATGTATAGAGGACCATAAGACAGTGTTTAGATTATAATAAGGGTATAATCATACACTACAATATTGTTGCATATTGTTTTCCAACTTATTGTACTTTGTCCCTTACACTTTAGTCTGAATTATTGTCCTTCTACCTGAGCTCTGGTTCAGTTATTGGAGACGTGTTAGAAATTAAATGCACTTTAGACTTCTGGTGACGAGTTGTTCTCTTTCCTTCCTTTGTTGAAACACACTATTGTAAGTCTCTTTGGATAAAAGCGTCTGCTAAATGACTGTAATGTCATGTAATGTGTAAGCCTCAGTAAGAACAGCTCTCTAGTCTCATGGAGAGTAGGAAGCAGCCTACAGTAGCACTTTCCACCTGTGAGGCGGAATACATGGCTCTGGCCTCAACTATACAAGAGTGTATATATCTAGAGCGGTTACTGGAGGGTATGGAGGATTACAAATAGACACAAACAGTAGAGTATGAGGACAACCAGGGAACCATCGCCCTAGAACCCTGTAGGCAGACAGCGGTGTAAGCACGTGGACATAAAGTACCACTTCATTAGATCAACTGTAAGTGATGGGAAAGTACCTCTGGTGTCCTGCCCTACTGAAGAGATGGTGGCAGACATAATGACAACACCTCCAACTAAGATGAACCTGAAGACGTTTGCAGGAATCGTTTTTGGAGTTTTGTTTGTCTCTTTGTTGTTTTGTTGACATGTTTGGAGTACAGCAACCTGAGTACAAGTGGGGTGTTGAGTGACAGGTCTAGATATGTCCTCGGTTGTTACATGTGTATAGATTGAGTCTATTCTGTAGCCAAGTTCACGGGGGGATGCAGTGTTGTTATTGTACCACTGTGAGGCACTGAAGCGTTAGGCGCTAAGTGAGGACGCAGGCTTGCGTGGTATGTTAATGAGGGGGTGTTCACCTGATGTTCAGATGGTGTGTGTGTTCTAAGTTAGCTCCACTGAGCAGAGCAAGATAAACCTTGACCAAGGACTAAACAGTTCATCGTCTCCGTCCCAACGACTTCTCTCCCAGTGCAACGCATGAGGAAGAGCCGTCCTTAACATCAACACTTTATTAGAGTGTTTTATCTGTTATTAGAATGTTTTATCTGTTATTAGAATGTTTTATCTGGTTATTAGAATGTATTGTCTGGTTATTAGAATGTTTTATCTGGTTATCAGAATGTTTTATCCGGTTATTAGAATGTTTTATCTGTTATTAGAATGTTTTATCTGTTATTAGAATGTTTTATCCGGTTATTAGAATGTTTTATCTGGTTATTAGAATGTTTTATCTGGTCATTGTAATTCTTTATCTGGGGTTGGTTGTTCAAAGAGTGATTAACTTAATCAGTTGTTAAGTCTTAATCAGTCGTTATATTTCTTAATCAGTGGTTAGTTAACCAGTGGTTAAATGTGGGTTGTTCAAAGGGTGATTAGGCAAGTGTTTCACTAATCACTAGTTAAGCAGTCGTTAAACAATTTAAAATAAATGTCAGTCCATCTGGCGTTCTGTTCTTCCTGCTTTAGGGTCCCACCTCCACCCGGCCGTGACTCAGAGCTGGTAGAGGAGAGCAGGGAAACACTGAATAGAGATTTAAAATAAAGTGTTGATTTATATGTTGTATATATGCTAATTGTTGTGTATTTCTTGATGGTATCTTCTCTAGCGATGTTGATTCAAGTTGTGGAGCAGCAAAAAGTTGGGTAAAAGCTAAACAAGAACCACTAGACATGTCTTAATCATAGTTTAATACACCTTCAGCCAGTGGTTAAAGTTAACCACTGGTTAATCACAGGTTGACCACTAAACACCCTTTGAACAACCCGAGTTAACCACACGTTAAAAGTTAACCACTGATTAGCTGATTTAACAACTGGTTAAGAGTTAATCACCCTTTGAACAACCCCAGGATATCAGGGTCAGTCTGTGATACACGACTTCTCAGGTGATTAAATGTTTTGATTCTTAATAGACTTGTGATGTTTAAATGCATCAGCCCTGGATGTTAAAGCATGGCGGTTAAGTGAGACTTCAGAGTCATGGAAGGCCTATATAGAAACATAGATCTTATTTGGGGTTTAGGAGTTATGAATATTACGTGACATTAATATATCTTTAGTTATATTAACTTGTATAGGAAATAGGCTGCTAGGGTTCTGTCTGTTGTTGATCATTACTGAACAGTGGATGCATGTGTGACGGGTGGTCGTTCTTAAAGGCAGAGCCTCCCAAACACCAAAGGCCTGACAACGCCACCTGGGGGATTTCACCCCAGGAGAGATTTAATCTATACCTCAGAAATAAGAAGGCTCTACAAGTTCATGACTGACACAAGACAGAGACGTGGTTCATTTATAATGAAACAGTTGAACAGTTTATTTCAAAGTGTCAATCACATTTATTTGTTTATTCTTGGTAAAAACACTTTTATAAGAAATTACTAAAATCAATGAGGGGAAAGGGGAGGGCAGATGTGTTGTAATGCTCTAGTGTCGCCAGCAGGGAGCAGCAGAACACAGCGATATACAGATATTAAAATACGAGTAAGAACCGTGAAGGGATTGGGTCATCGATTAAGAGCAGAGGTCGCTGTGAACCTTTGAGATAAAGAACAATGAACACATGAATGAACAATTGACTAAGAGCTCAATATGTAAGTAAATAACTAAATAATGAAACTGTTACATGAACTAAACATGTTGTCTCAGTGGCTGCGCTTCAAACCACCGCAATAAAACAGAAAGGGAAGCTGTGTGTTGACAACTGATCTATTGTGTTCTAATCTCTTCTGTTCTATACTCTACTGTCCATCTAGACATCTCCACCTTAGCCTCCAGTGGTTACCTGTGTGTTTAACTGTGAGTGTGTGTGTGTGTGTGTGTTTAACTGTGAGTGTGTGTGTGTGTGTGTGTGTGGCAGCAAATCTAGTGAAAGGCTATTCTAAAAATATATGTTTTTAGGCCTTTTTTTAAAACACCCACAGTCTGTCCTCAGCTGGTTTAGTTAGTTACTGGTTTAGTTAGCTGGGCAGCATCAGACACACTGAGTGTGGGCCGGAGTTTAGCCATATTTTGTTATATTATTATTTGTTATTTTAGTTTGTGTGTGTGTGTTTTTATATGTGTATGTTTGTGTGTGTGTGTGTGTGTGTGTGTGTGTGTTTGTATGTATGTGTATTTCTATGTGTGTGTGCATCAACGCCTGTATTTCCTCAGGCGTCTGAGGACATTCAGCATGGGCCCCCGCATCCTGAGAACATTCTATACCGGCACCATGGAGAGTGTTCTTACAGGGTGTATCACCGCCCGGTACGGGAACTGCACCGCACTGGAGCGCAGAGCGCTTCAAAGGGTGGTGGGACGGTCCAGTATATCGTTGGAGGTGAGCTCCCCTCCCTCCTGGATATTTACAATCAGCGGTGCGTGGCCAAGGCCAAACGAATCATAAAGACATTGCCCACCCCAGCCACCAACTGTACTCACTGTTACCGTCAGGCAGGCGATACCGCAGTATCAAGTGGTATCAAATAGACTCAGAGACAGCTTCACAGTCAGGCCATCAGGCTGCTGAACAAGGGCCTATAACATATAACAATGTATATTTTATTACATTGATTTATATATACATATTGCTCTTTTCTGTGCCGATATTTTGCATTTTATATGCATTTTATTTTATAACTGCTGTCTGTCGTCGGGTATTGCACATAAGATTTTCACACAACTGCTTTATACTTGTGTAAACTGTGAAGTGATAATAAACTTGACTTGACTTGACTTGTGTTCTGCTGCTCCCTGCTGGCGACACTAGAGCATTACAACACCACGCAGCTCTAATAATATCATATATATATATTATATACAAGCAGTTATATTAAAGCTGGACACATTATCTACGTGTCATTACAGTCGTGCTGCGGGTTTAAAGGGTGACTAAAACAACATTACATGAAATTTTATATATTTAATAATGATCTTCCTGTGATCCAGAGCCCATTGTGTCCAGTTATATGGAAATACCCTACGGATGTGATTGGTTTAATTTGATAGAAGTGCTTATTCAGGACTATATCTCTTAATAAATACAGAACATGAACCCTACTGTCTCTCATGTCGTGTATGGCGTGTGAAACCATTGGTAGAGTCCAGATAAAAGATGATGTCTTTAAACAAGGACGGCCTTGTAGCTGAAGGAAAGTACAACCACTTGGACACAATGAGGACAATAGAAATACACACGCATGCATGACCACACCCACACATATATAGAAGTGCAAACACACACACACACTCATAGAAACACACACACACACACACACACACACACACACACACACACGTCAAGTCAAGTTTATTGTCTCTTCACAGTTTACACAAGTATAAAGCAGTGAGTGAAAATATTATGTGCAAAACCCAACAACAGACAGCAGTTATAAAAATAAGATAAAAATAGATAAAAAATTGAATAAAAACAATAGAATAAAAGTAAAAATAAAAATAAAAATGCAATTTATAAAATGCAATATATCGGCACAGAAAAAGAGCAATATGTATATATAAATCAATGTAACAAAATCTACATTGTTATATGCTATACGCCCTTGTTCAGCAGCCTGATGGCCTGACTGTGAAGCTGTCTCTAAGTCTATTTGATACCACTTGATACTGAGGTATCGCCTGACTGACGGTAACAGTGAGTACAGTTTGTGGCTGTAGGGCAATGTCTTTATGATGCGTTTGGCCTTGGCCACACACACACACACACACACACTCACACACACACACACACACATAAAGAAGTACACACACACACACGTTTATGTACATACACACACACTTACATGTGTTCACTGTCAGTATCTTTGTATGAAGCTGTCTGATAAATGATTAATACATCTTAAGATATGAGGCTGCTTATCAAAGCCATGTTTTATTAATATCTGTTATTGCACCACTAGGGGGCGTGAATCCACCACCTTAAGACCAACATGATTAGGGTAAAGGAGACACAGGTGTGTGTGTGGTGTAGGTGTTTGGACTGGTGCTCAACACACACACACACACACACATCTCTCTGTTACAACACACACACACATCTCTAAACACACACACACACACCTCTCTGTAGCACAGACACACACATATCTCACACAAACTCACACACACACATCTCTAGGAGGAAGAGAGGTGGTGAGGGCGGGAGGGAGAAGGAGAAGGAGGGAGGAGGAGGAAGAGGAAGATAAGTGGGGAGGGAGGGAGGGAGGAGGGAGAGAGGTGTTGAGGGAGGGAGGGAGGGAGGAGGATAGAGGCAGGGAGGTGGGGAGAGAAGAGAAGGAGAGAGAGAAGTGGGGAGGGCCCAACGCTCCAACAGACACACACACATCTCTCTCTCTAACACACACACACACACACACACACACACACACACACACTGCAGGAGGGAATTGGGAGGAAGCATTCTGTTGAACTGGTTTTAAATGGCTCATAAAACATGTTGAATGTTGAAGTGACCAGAAGAAGAGAGCCAACCCAAGACTTAATGAAGGGTTGATCCAAGGTTTGATGAAGCATATTCATCCGGTCACCACGGTGACTGAATGACTCAGAGACTCACTTGTTGTCCCAAGGGAGACTGAGTCCCAACACGCCGCCTCACTGAGGCTTGACTTTCAACACAGTTCTGGGGAGCTGGAGTTTGTCTTTGGGTGAGGAGGAGAGATGTGGGAGAGGGAGGAGAAGGAGGGAGGAGGATAGAGGGAGGGAGGGAGAGGGAGGAGGATAGAGGGAGGGAGAGAGGTGGTGAGGGAGCAGAAGGAGGGAGGAGGATAGAGGGAGGGAGGGAGAGGGAGGAGGGAGAGAGGTGGGGAGAAGGAGGGAGAGAGGTGGTGAGGGAAGGAGGGAAGAGGATAGAGGGAGGGAGGGAGAGAGGAGGAGGAAGAAAGATTTGGGTGAGGGAGGAGAAGGAGGGAGGAGGATAGAGGGGGGGGGGGGAGGATAGAGAGGTAAAGCAGAAGAAAAAAGTATCCAGTTGGTCCCAACGAGCAGTAAAATACACTAAAATCCTAAATATAAGACAGCAAAACTAAATTGAAACAAAAACCTAACCGTAGCAAAACAGCAGCTGATACCACCTAGTAGGAAAAACACATTGTACATTAGCTTACAATACAGAAGTACACATTTAAATCTTTTAACTTAGGTAATTATAAACATACCACTACTCAGTATGATTGATATTAAAGTACTAAGCAGGGCCAGGGGGGAACAACACACACCCCTCCAGGTTAACAGGAACTTCAGGCATCACACTTGGCCAAAGGAACACCAGGTGGACCAGGATACAAGCTGACAGTAGGCTAATACAAATGGATGTCATTCAGTGCAACTATAAGATGCATATGAGGAATATTAAGTTGCTGATCAAACATGACATCCAGTATCTGACAATTGACCTCCCCTTAAGGTGGCAACAGGCAGGCAGCAAACCAACCAAAGGCTGCCATGATGCCACAGGTGCCTTAAACCCCCCTGAGTTAATTAGGGGTTGGCTCTGGGGGAGGAGTTGACCTACTTTAGGTGATGGGGAGTTCAGGGCCTAGAGATGAGTGTGGGACAGAACCTGAACCAGTGGTCCTGCTACACATGGGTGGGGTTATCAATATATCAGTTGTCAGTTACCCAAACATCTTTAACATACGGTTCAACAAACCTA
>CM051023.1:4052518-4147518 GCA_027704905.1 Muraenolepis orangiensis | reverse complement strand
TTGAACATGTCAGTAAGGACCTCGGTCAGCTGCTCAGCGCAGTTCCTGAGCACGCCACCGGGGGCGCCATCAGGACCAGCTGCCTTATGAGCATTTGTTCTGCTCAGTGCCGCACGCACGTCTGTGGGGGACAGGGGGAGGGGGAGGGGGAGGGGATGGTGGTCTGTGGGGGAGAGGGGGAGGGGCTGGTGGTCTGTGGGGGAGAGGGGGAGGGGCTGGTGGTCGGTGGTTGGGGGTTGAGTTGTTGGAGGGTTTATAATCCGTGATGGCCTGGATGTCCTGCCACATGCGTCGGGGATCGGAGTTATTGAAGTGGTCTTCAACCCTTCGCTTGTGTTAGGTTAAGATTAGCCCTGGCTAAACAGTAGGCCAGTGCATCGCCCGACCTAAAAGCAGCGTCATGTGCCTTTAGGAGTAGGCGGACCTCTCTACAAGTTATTATAACTGAAGATATATTAATGTCACGTAATATTCATAACTCCTAAACCCCAAATAAGCTCTATGTTTCTATATAGGCCTTCCATGACCCTGAAGTCTCACTTAACCGTCATGCTTTAACATCCAGGGCCGATGCATTTAAACATCACAAGTCTATTAAGAATCAAACCTTTAATGACCTGAGAAGTTGTGTATCACAGACTGACCCTGATATCCTGGTGGACTGAAACGGGTCTTGAACATAACTAATGTTTCCTGATGTGAGACCATCTCCATCTGTCACAGCTGATTGTGTCCTTCCTATTGGACAGAATGGCTCATCAATGACTGTGGAGTTTAGTGCTTGGCTTTAGTGACCGCTGGCCTCCAGATGACTGGAAAGAACAAGCTCTGGGATTGATACTTAATGAAATGTAAACACTTTAAAAGAACATCAAGCTCTAGGATTGATACTTAATGAAATGTAAAAACTTTAAATGAACATCAAGCTCTAGGATTGATACTTAATGAAATGTAAACACTTTAAATGAACATCAAGCTCTAGGATTGATACTTAATGAAATGTAAACACTTTAAATGAACATCAAGCTCTAGGATTGATACTTAATGAAATGTAAACACATTTAAAGAACATCAAGCTGTAGGATTGATACTTAATGAAATATAAACACTTTAAATGAACATCAAGCTCTAGGATTGATACTTAATGAAATGTAAACACTTTAAATGAACATCAAGCTCTAGGATTGATACTTAATGAAATGTAAACACTTTAAATGAACATCAAGCTCTAGGATTGATACTTAATGAAATGTAAACACATTAAACGAACATTGAGCTCTAGGATTGATACTAATGTGACCGACCCAAGCCCAGGGCTTACTTTATTGATACAGCGCCACCTCCTGTGTAGGAGGAGTCAAACCCTTAATATGAGCTGGTGAGGAATTCTATATATATAGCCAATGTTTCCCCACTAGAAGGTGTTCAAATGAATGAGTGAGAGGAAAAGACTGGATACCAAAAGTAAATGGCTTTAACCTCACAGGGTTCTATTAACCACATGGGCATGGCCCAGCACAGAGGTGACAGACCACACACCCATAATCACATGGACTGTGTTACAATGGGCAGTGGTGGTAGGACCCAGAACGCAGACCAAAGACCAGTGAAGTGATAACGTGAGGCTTTATTAAAGTACACACAACCATAGAGTGATCAGGGACAGGCCAGGGGTCTGGATACCGGGAGGTCGATCAGCGGAGTACCGACAGGTAGGAGACAGGCGAGTATATTTACCAGAAGGCTGGTACGGTGTCATCGAGGGAGTACAACGTACGATCTAGCACAGAAGTAAAGGAACGCCAGGGTATATGTACCCCCAGGGGAGGGGATTAACCTAATCAGCAACTGCCGACAGGTGCGTTGGTGCACCACCAAAACCCGCGCCTTGGCCACGCCCCCTGTCACCCACTGTAACCGGGACAGACTGAACACGTTCAAACTAACCACAAGACAAAACAAATACATCAAAGATGAGCGCCACACGTCTAAGAGGGCACTCAACAAAAGACACACCAAACAACGCACACATGAGACACGCAGCCCAATGCACACATGAGACACGCAGCCCAATGCACACATGAGACAAGCAGCACAATGCACACATGAGACACGCAGCACAATGCACACATGAGACACGCAGCACAATGCACACATGAGACACGCAGCACAATGCACACATGAGACACGCAGCCCAATGCACACATGAGACACGCAGCCCAATGCACACATGAGACACGCAGCCCAATGCACACATGAGACACGCAGCCCAATGCACACATGAGACACGCAGCCCAATGCACACATGAGACACGCAGCCCAATGCACACATGAGACACGCAGCCCAATGCACACATGAGACACGCAGCACAATGCACACATGAGACACACAGCACAATGCACACATGAGACATAAGACACGCAGCCCAATGCACACATGAGACACGCAGCCCAATGCACACATGAGACACGCAGCCAGTGGCGTAGCGGAGGCCCCCGCAGCCCCCGCAGTGCGGGGGAGCCCCGGAGTTTAGGATGCCCCCACCCCCAGGGGCCCCCCCCTCCCTGTTAAGTTGCTAGGCACCACGGCTGGACTGGCCATCTGGCATACCTGCCGGCCCGGACCACCACCCTACATCGGACTTCACGATCGCGACAACCTCCCCCCCCCTTCACGATCGCGACACATGAGACACGCAGCCCAATGCACACATGAGACACGCAGCCCAATGCACACATGAGACACGCAGCACAATGCACACATGAGACACGCAGCACAATGCACACATGAGACACGCAGCACAATGCACACATGAGACACGCAGCACAACGCACACATGAGACACGCAGCACAACGCACACATGAGACACACAGCACACATGAGACACACAGCACAATGCACACATGAGACACGCAGCACAATGCACACATGAGACACGCAGCACAACGCACACATGAGACACGCAGCACAATGCACACATGAGACACGCAGCACAATGCACACATGAGACACGCAGCACAATGCACACATAAGACACACAGCCCAATGCACACATGAGACATGCAGCCCAATGCACACATGAGACACGCAGCCCAATGCACACATGAGACACACAGCACAATGCACACATGAGACACGCAGCCCAATGCACACATGAGACACGCAGCCCAATGCACACATGAGACACGCAGCACAACGCACACATGAGACACGCAGCACAATGCACACATGAGACACGCAGCCCAATGCACACATGAGACACGCAGCACAATGCACACATAAGACACGCAGCACAATGCACACATGAGACACGCAGCCCAATGCACACATGAGACACGCAGCACAACGCACACATGAGACACGCAGCACAATGCACACATGAGACACGCAGCCCAATGCACACATGAGACACGCAGCACAATGCACACATGAGACACGCAGCCCAATGCACACATGAGACACGCAGCACAACGCACACATGAGACACGCAGCACAATGCACACATGAGACACGCAGCCCAATGCACACATGAGACACGCAGCACAATGCACACATAAGACACGCAGCACAATGCACACATGAGACACGCAGCCCAATGCACACATGAGACACGCAGCACAACGCACACATGAGACACGCAGCACAATGCACACATGAGACACGCAGCCCAATGCACACATGAGACACGCAGCACAATGCACACATGAGACACGCAGCCCAATGCACACATGAGACACGCAGCCCAATGCACACATGAGACACGCAGCACAATGCACACATAAGACACGCAGCACAATGCACACATGAGACACACAGCACAATGCACACATGAGACACGCAGCCCAATGCACACATGAGACACGCAGCACAACGCACACATGAGACACGCAGCTCAATGCACACATGAGACACGCAGCACAATGCACACATAAGACACGCAGCACACATGAGACACACAGCACAATGCACACATGAGACACGCAGCCCAATGCACACATGAGACACACAGCACAACGCACACATGAGACACGCAGCACAATGCACACATGAGACACGCAGCCCAATGCACACATGAGACACGCAGCCCAATGCACACATGAGACACGCAGCACAATGCACACATAAGACACGCAGCACAATGCACACATGAGACACGCAGCACACATGAGACACACAGCCCAATGCACACATGAGACACGCAGCACAACGCACACATGAGACACGCAGCCCAATGCACACATGAGACACGCAGCACAATGCACACATAAGACACGCAGCACAATGCACACATGAGACACACAGCACAATGCACACATGAGACACGCAGCCCAATGCACACATGAGACACGCAGCCCAATGCACACATGAGACACGCAGCACAATGCACACATGAGACACACAGCACAATGCACACATGAGACATAAGACACGCAGCCCAATGCACACATGAGACACGCAGCCCAATGCACACATGAGACACGCAGCCAGTGGCGTAGCGGAGGCCCCCGCAGCCCCCGCGGTGCGGGGGAGCCCCGGAGTTTAGGATGCCCCCACCCCCAGGGGCCCCCCCCTCCCTGTTAAGTTGCTAGGCACCACGGCTGGACTGGCCATCTGGCATACCTGCCGGCCCGGACCACCACCCTACATCGGACTTCACGATCGCGACAACCTCCCCCCCCCTTCACGATCGCGACACATGAGACACGCAGCCCAATGCACACATGAGACACGCAGCCCAATGCACACATGAGACACGCAGCACAATGCACACATGAGACACGCAGCACAATGCACACATGAGACACGCAGCACAATGCACACATGAGACACGCAGCACAACGCACACATGAGACACACAGCACACATGAGACACACAGCACAATGCACACATGAGACACGCAGCACAATGCACACATGAGACACGCAGCACAACGCACACATGAGACACGCAGCACAATGCACACATGAGACACGCAGCACAATGCACACATAAGACACACAGCCCAATGCACACATGAGACATGCAGCCCAATGCACACATGAGACACGCAGCCCAATGCACACATGAGACACACAGCACAATGCACACATGAGACACGCAGCCCAATGCACACATGAGACACGCAGCCCAATGCACACATGAGACACGCAGCACAACGCACACATGAGACACGCAGCACAATGCACACATGAGACACGCAGCCCAATGCACACATGAGACACGCAGCACAATGCACACATGAGACACGCAGCCCAATGCACACATGAGACACGCAGCCCAATGCACACATGAGACACGCAGCACAATGCACACATAAGACACGCAGCACAATGCACACATGAGACACACAGCACAATGCACACATGAGACACGCAGCCCAATGCACACATGAGACACGCAGCACAACGCACACATGAGACACGCAGCTCAATGCACACATGAGACACGCAGCACAATGCACACATAAGACACGCAGCACACATGAGACACACAGCACAATGCACACATGAGACACGCAGCCCAATGCACACATGAGACACACAGCACAACGCACACATGAGACACGCAGCACAATGCACACATGAGACACGCAGCCCAATGCACACATGAGACACGCAGCCCAATGCACACATGAGACACGCAGCACAATGCACACATAAGACACGCAGCACAATGCACACATGAGACACGCAGCACACATGAGACACACAGCCCAATGCACACATGAGACACGCAGCACAACGCACACATGAGACACGCAGCCCAATGCACACATGAGACACGCAGCACAATGCACACATAAGACACGCAGCACAATGCACACATGAGACACACAGCACAATGCACACATGAGACACGCAGCCCAATGCACACATGAGACACGCAGCCCAATGCACACATGAGACACGCAGCACAATGCACACATGAGACACGCAGCCCAATGCACACATGAGACACGCAGCACAATGCACACATAAGACACGCAGCACACATGAGACACACAGCACAATGCACACATGAGACACGCAGCCCAATGCACACATGAGACACGCAGCACAATGCACACATGAGACACGCAGCACAATGCACACATGAGACACTCAGCACACATGAGACACGCAGCCCAATGCACACATGAGACACGCAGCCCAATGCACACATGAGACACGCAGCACAATGCACACATGAGACACGCAGCACAACGCACACATGAGACACGCAGCACAATGCACACATGAGACAGTCAGCACACATGAGACACGCAGCCCAATGCACACATGAGACACGCAGCCCAATGCACACATAAGACACGCAGCACAATGCACACATAAGACACGCAGCACACATGAGACACGCAGCACACATGAGACACGCAGCCCAATGCACACATGAGACACGCAGCACAATGCAAACAATAATGTCCCGCAGTGGCGGCTCGTCCATAGGGGCGCACGGGCGCCGCCCCACCTGGTTGAGAGAGGAAAAATAAATAAAATAAAATAGTGTTTTTTGATTTTAGATTTTTTGACCCCTAAAAATAAACTAAACATGTTTAAAATTAATAATAATTACTAATTTTAAGTATGTTTGTGTTTAAAATGCACAATAACGTTAATATAGCAAATATAAATCATTGTTTTGTGCGTGCTATTCTCCCCCCTCGTTTGTCATTGACGTCACTCTCATAGAAATCTGGTACCTACCTCCAAACCTTGGCGCAAGACCGGTGCGCCCAGGAACTCCGCGTCACTGCGCGCAAGCGGCCAATGAAAATGGATCAAGCAATAAATGTAGCCTATCAAGGGTCCTAAATACGATCTGTGGGGGCGCATATTCTTGCGCCCGAACAAAGAAACCAGTCACGCATGCGCCACTCAAATTGAGTGGCGCATGCGTGAGCAAATTGAGTGGCGCATGCGTGAATGCGTGAGCAAAGAAACCAGTCATGCATGCGCCACTCAATTGTAGCCTAGTTGAACCTTATTTGTAAAGCCTGTACTGCTCTGCTCTCAGTTCGGTCTTGCTGTCTGAGGAGAGGTACGTTTTTGTTGTCCCGGTTATAGTTTTACATTTATTTTTATTGTGGACGATGTAAACGTAAAGTAAAGGGGATAAGAAATGTTGGTCTTGCTGTATAAACATGCAGCTTGTGTCATTTGTATGTAAACGGTGTGGATTGGGGTTTTGTAAGTTTATCGTGGACACGTGCTTCCCCAATGCTAGCTACAGGGTCCTCCGTGTGTTTGTCTGCTAATATAGGCTGTGGTCGAATGTATTAAGCATTTGTATTTTATTTAATTAGTTTAATTCAGAAGCATTTGTTAATGAGTCAGTTTGCGTCTTGCTGTCTGAGGAGAGAATAGTTGTATAGTTATAGTTATAGTTGTGTAGTTCTTGTATAGTTAGTATAGCATAGGTACATAGATTAAACTGTATATTGTATAGTAGTGTAGTGTACATAGGACCCAGTACCTTTTAATTTGTAAGCTTAACATTGTATTGCATTTTATCTCAGGACTTGTATCAGGTCTATTTTATTATCTTCTATTTTGTTCTAATTACTTTTGCACAATCGAATGTAAGACCATATTTAGGTATTATTTTTGATGGCACACTGGGTAGTCTTTCTAATATAAGACCATATTTTTTTCTTACGTTTATTTTCTACTAGGTATTACTGTGTTCATAATTGCTAATTGAAGCACCATATAATAAATGTTCTTTCACCATACGTTTCAAGTTTGTTTATTATGTGTCACAACAAAATACAGAATACTTTATGATGCTTGTTTCTGTATGAGCCCCTGAGATTGTGCTACATACAGTAAAAATAAAGTAAGAAAAAAAAAAATTAAGCAGTAAGTAAAGGAATGTTCAGTCAATATACATATATACAATACAGAGTAGAATGAGTAACAGTGAGGTTTATATTTATATTATGTATAGTTTTTTATTTTTATTTCTTTAATTCGCCCTCTCGGTCGTTTACATGGAGAAATGGCGCCACCGTCTGGGCAAATACGGTATTGCACAGCAGATATGATTTAAAAATTTCGAATTTTTTATCCCCCCCACTGCGCCCCTCCTACTTCGGATGTCACCAGCCGCCACTGACTTATAGAAGAACACACACACACTTATCGAAACACACACATTTATAAATACACACACATTTATAAATACACACACACACACTTATATAAATACACACACACACTTAGAAATACACACACTTATATAAATTCATACACACTTATTGAAATATACACACATTTATAAATACACAAACAAACACATATTAAAATACACACACATTTATATAAATACACACATTTATAAATAAACACACACTTATAGAAACACACATATTTATAATTACACAAACACACATTTATAGAAATACACACATTTAAAGAAATACACACACACACACTTATATAAATACACACACACACTTATAGAAACACACACGTTTTTAAATACACAAACACACATTTAAATACACACACACACTTATAGAAACACACACACATTTATAGAAATACACACACACTTTTATAAATACACACACATTTATAAATACACACACAAACACATATTGAAATACACACACATTTATAAATACACACACACTTATAGAAATTCACACACATTTATAAATACACACACACTTATATAAATAAACACATACACATTTATAAATACACACACATTTATAAATACACACACACACACACTTAGAAATACACACACACTTATATAAATACATACACACTTATAGAAATATACACACATTTATAAATACACACATATTAAAATACACACACACACACACTTAGAAATACACACACATTTATATAAATACACACATTTATAAATATACACACACTTATAGAAACACACATATTTATAAATAAACAAACACACATTTAAATACACACATATTTATAGAAACACACACACTTTTATAAATACACAAACACACTTATAGAATTACACACACATTTATAAATACACGCACACTTATATAAGAACACACACACTTAAAGAAACACACATATTTATAATTACACAAACACACATTTATATAAATACACACATTTAAAGAAATACACACTTATATAAATACACACACACATTTATAAATACACAAACACACATTTAAATACACACACACTTATAGAAACACACACACATTTATAAATACACACACACTTATAGAAATACACACACTTATAAATACACACACACGTATATAAATACACACAAACTTATAGAAATACACACACATTTATAAATACACACACAAACACATATTGAAATTCACACACATTTATAAATACACACACACTTATAGAAATAAATACACACACATTTATAAATACACAAACACACATTTAAATACAGACACATTTATAGAAATACACACATTTCAAAAATACACACACTTATAGAAACACACACTTATAGAAACACACACATTTATAAATACACAAACAAACATTTAAATACTAACACACTTATAGAACTACACACACATTTATAAAAACACACACAAACCCATATTGAAACACACACCCTGTAGTGCTGAGAGACGGGAGTCGGAGGTGAATTCAAAGTCCAAACGGGACGTTTATTGGACATGGAACCACGTAAACAAACCAACTGACAGTCCTATAGAACTGAATGTTATATAGGACTGTGTGCTGGTCACGAGGAAGAGGGAGCGGCCAACCTCCCTCTCCTCCTCACCTCCCCCACCTCCTCACCACCCTCACCTCCTCACCTCTATCACCTCCCTAACCTCCCCAACTCCTCTTCTCCCTCACCTCCTCACCCCTCTCTTCCCCCACCCCCTTTACCTCCTCATCTCCCCCACCTCCCTCACCTCCCTCACCTCCTCACCTCCTCTCCTCCCCCACCTCAGAATCACACAAACACACACACACACTTATAGAAATACACACACACATGTATAAATACACACACAAACACGTATTGAAATACACACACATTTATAAATACACACAAACTTATAGAAATACACACACATTTATAAATACACACACAAACACGTATTGAAAATCACACACATTTATAAATACACACACACTTATTGAAATACACACACATTTATAAATACACACACAAACACATATTGACATACACACACATTTATAAATACACACACACACTTATAGAAGAACACACACACACACTTATAGAAACACACACATTTATAAATACACACATTTATAATTACACACACACACACACTTATAGAAATACACACACACACACTTATAAATAAACACACATATAGAAATACACACACACATATTAAAATACACACATTTATATAAATACACACATTTATAAATACACACACACACACACACTTATAGAAATACACACACACACTTATAGAAACACACATTTATAAATACACAAACACACATTTAAATACACACACATATGGAACTACACACACATTTATAAAAATACACACAACCCATATAGAAACACACACCCTGTAGTGCTGAGAGACGGGAGTCGGAGGTGAATTCAAAGTCCAAACGGGACGTTTATTGGACATGGAACCACGTAAACAAACCAACTGACAGTCCTATAGAACTGAATGTTATATAGGACTGTGTGCTGGTCACGAGGAAGAGGGAGCGGCCAACCTCCCTCTCCTCCTCACCTCCCCCACCACCCTCACCTCCCCCAACTCCTCTTCTCCCTCACCTCCTCACGTCCATCACCTCCCTCACCTCCCTCACCTCCTCTCCTCCTCATCTCCCCCACCACCCTCACCTCCCCAACTCCTCTTCTCCCTCACCTCCCCCACCTCCCTCACCTCCCCAACTCCTCTTCTCCCTCACCTCCTCACCTCCATCACCTCCTCACCTCCCTCACCTCCATCACCTCCTCACCTCCCTCACCTCCTCACCTCCATCACCTCCTCATCTCCCTCACCTCCTCACCTCCTCACCTCCCCCAACTCCCTTACCTCCCTCACCTCCTCATCTCCTCACCCTCCTAACATCCCCCACTGCCTCACATCCTTACCTCCCCCACCTCAGACTCACACAAACACACACACACTTATATATATACACACACACACATTTATAAATGCACACACACTTATAGAAGAACACACACACTTATCGAAACACACACATTTATATATACACAAACACATTTCTAAATGCACACACACTTATAGAAGAACACACACACTTATCGAAACACACACATTTATATATACACAAACACATTTAAATACACACACATTTATACACACACTTATAGAAATACACACACTTATATAAATACACACACACGCACACTTATAAATACACACACACTTATAGAAATACACACACACTTATAGAAATACACACACATTTATAAATACACAAACAAACACATATTGAAATACACACACATTTATAAATACACAAACACACATTAAAATACACACACATTTATATAAATACACACATTTATAAATACACACACACACACACACACACATTTATATAAATACACACACACTTATAGAAACACACACATTTATAAATACACAAAAACACATTTAAATACACACACATTTATAGAAACACACACACATTTATAATTACACACACATTTATAAATACACACACACACTAATATAAGAACACATACTTAAAGAAACACACACATTTATAAATACAAAAACACACATTTAAATACACACACAATTATAGAAATACACACACACTTATAGAAACACACACATTTATAAATCCACAAACACACATTTAAATACACACACACTTATACAAATATACACACATTTATAAAAACACACACAAACCCATATTGAAACACACACACTGTAGTGCTGAGAGACGGGAGTCGGAGGTGAATTCAAAGTCCAAACGGGACGTTTATTGGACATGGAACCACGTAAACAAACCAACTGACAGTCCTATAGAACTGAATGTTCTATAGGACTGTGCGCTGGTCACGAGGAAGAGGGAGCGGCCAACCTCCCTCTCCTCCTCACCTCCCCCACCTCCCTCACCTCCCTCACCGCCTCACCTCCCCACCTCCTCACCTCCTCACCTCCCCACCTCCTTTCCTCCCCACCTCCCCCACCTCCTCACCTCCCAACCTCTCCCACCACCTCACCTCCTTATCTCTTCACCTCCCTCACCTACCCACGTCCTCACCTCCCCCACCTCCCTCACCTCCCTCACCGCCTCACCTCCTCACCTCCTCACATCCCCACCTCCTCACCTCCCCACCTCCTTTCCTCACCCACCTCCCCCACCTCCTCACCTCCCAACCTCTCCCACCACCTCACCTCCCCTCACCTCCCCCACTCCTTAATTCCCTCACCTCCCCACCTCCTCACCTCCTCACCTCCCCACCTCCTCACCTCCCCACCTCCTCACCTCCCAACCTCCGTCACCTCCACACCTCTCCCACCTCCTCACCTCCCCTCACCTCCCCCACCTCCTCACCTCCCCTCACCTCCCCCACCTCCTCACCTCCCAACCTCCGTCACCTCCACACCTCTTCAGACAGGTAGCAGCACCTCCCACCTTACAGTCCCTTCAGACAGGTAGCAGCACCTCCCACCTTACAGTCCCTTCAGACAGGTAGCAGCACCTCCCACCTTACAGTCCCTTCAGACAGGTAGCAGCACCTCCCACCTTACAGTCCCTTCAGACAGGTAGCAGCACCTCCCACCTTACAGTCCCTTCAGACAGGTAGCAGCACCTCCCACCTTACAGTCCCTTCAGACAGGTAGCAGCACCTCCCACCTTACAGTCCCTTCAGACAGGTAGCAGCATCTCCCACCTTACAGTCCCTTCAGACAGGTAGCAGCACCTCCCACCTTACAGTCCCTTCAGACAGGTAGCAGCACCTCCCACCTTACAGTCCCTTCAGACAGGTAGCAGCACCTCCCACCTTACAGTCCCTTCAGACAGGTAGCAGCACCTCCCACCTTACAGTCCCATGTGATGCTGGCTTTTCTTGGCTTGTTTGAAGGTGAGTGGTGATGAACAAATGACTAAGCTGCCAGTGCCTCGAGTTTACAGCTAATTAGCCAAAAGACTAAAACAAATATAGTTAACTAGCTAATGGTTAAGTTAGCTCAAAGTTGAGCTAAGGCAGTTTATCATGGGCATACAGGCTAATGTACTGTACTTAAGGGGAGAATACAGTCAAATGTGTATCTAATGGCGTCATCACAATTGCCACATTGATATGCAAATTAGGCGTTAGCTAGGCCTCATTCAAATGCGCTAATTTTATGCATTTACCAAGTGAAGGTGAAAAAAGAAAACATATCACCTCACAACTTACCCACATAGTTACTTACGTCAAGTCAGTATTTTCCCCTGAAATGTTATGTTTGAATATGCAGATTAGCTTTAAATCTATAGATGAATTCAGACAGGGTAGTAAAACAAACACCATTTAGTTTATTGGAAGTTTTCTTTCCATTAGAGTTAAAGAAAACATGGAAGCAAAATAGACCAAAATTAAGTACATGAAAAAATTATCTTTTTGCCTGTAATGTCCTGCCTTAAACAGTAACTTCATCATTTTGATTGTTGACTGCTCATTTAATAACTGTTAATTGTACTAGTTTGTTGTATGCTGATAGATCTTAATCATTACATGATACAGCGACCCACCCTCATATGTGAAAGGAGGGAAATGTAGTTACACTGAAACTAAGTCCTTGTCAACAGCAGTTATTTGATGTTATGTGTGCGGTAAGTGTAATAATAATAATAATAATAATAATGTATTGGATCATTAATATATTCAGGCAATTCAGTATTCTATTGCTTTGCTTAACTTTTTGTTTCAAAACATTTTTTATAAATGGTTATAGGAAATGCCCTTTTTCTCACTTGAGCTCCTGCCCCCTAAAATGTCTTTGCACGTCCCTGTTAGACACCAATGTAAAGGTTTAACAAAGGTAATACATAACAAATGTTTCGGTCCAGACAGAAGTCTCAGTTCACACAGAATGCAATCTAGTGTGGATGGAGTGAGCCCCGAGGGGAAGTAACCAGGGCTGATGTAGCATGGATGCTCTTTGTCCTGTCAGCCGCTTGACTTGAAACATCTGAAGGTGCTTCTGCTTCCTGTCACGACAGTGGATTGACAAGGCCTCAAAGACATGTTGTTAGGGCCTCAAAGACATGTTGTTAGGGCCTCAAAGACATGTTGTTAGGGCCTCAAAGACATGTTGTTAGGGCCTCAAAGACATGTTGTTAGGGCCTCAAAGACATGTTGTTAGGGCCTCAAAGACATGTTGTTAGGGCCTTAAAGACATGTTGTAAGGGCCTAAAAGACATTTTGTTAGGGCCTCAAAGACATGTTGTTAGGGCCTTAAAGACATGTTGTTAGGGCCTAAAAGACATGTTGTTAGGGCCTCAAAGACATGTTGTTAGGGCCTCAAAGACAGGTTGTTAGGGCCTCAAAGGCATGTTGTTAGGGCCTCAAAGACATGTTGTTAGGGCTTCAAAGACATGTTGTTAGGGCCTCCCTTTCCTCCCTTTCCTCCCTTTCCTCCCTTTCCTCCCTTTCCTCCCTTTGCTCCCTGGTGTTCATATAAGGGTGTTCATATAAATGTGTGTGTGTATTTATATACATGTGTGTGTATTTATATACATGTGTGTGTGTATTTATATAAATGTTTGTGTATTTATATATGTGTATATTTGTGCATATATTTGTATATGTGTTTTGTAGATTTGGAGAAGGCATATGATCGGGTCCCTGGGGACATACTGTGTCTACTCCCAAAGCAAGAGCTGTGTCCGGATCCTGGGTAGTAAGTCAGGCCTGTTCTCAGTGGGTGTTGGCCTCCGCCAGGGCTGCGCTTCGTCACCCATCCTGTTTGTGATTTTCATGGACAGGATTTCAGGGCGTAGTCATGGAGGGGAGGGGTTTCAGTATGGTGGGCTCAGGATTGAATCGCTGCTGTTTGCAGATGATGTGGTCCTGTTTGCATCATCAGTATTTGACCTTCAGCACTCACTGGATCGGTTTGCAGCGGAATGTGAAGCGGCTGGGATGAGGATCAGCACCTCCAAATCTGAGGCCATGGTTCTTAAAAGGAAACCAGTGGATTGTCTACTCCAAGTAGGGAGGGAGTCCTTATCCCGAGTGAAGGAGTTCAAGTATCTCGGGGTCTTGTTCTCGAGTGAGGGGAGGATGGAGCGTGAGATTGACAGGAGAATAGGTGCAGCGGGAGCGGTATTGGGTGCACTTTAGCGCACCGTTGTAACCAAAAGAGAGCTGAGCCAGAAGGCAAAGCTCTCGATCTACCGATCAGTCTTGGTTCCTACCCTCACCTATGGCCATGAGCAATGGGTAATGACCGAAAGGACGAGATTGCGAATACAAGCGGCCAAAATGAGTTTCCTCAGGAGGGTGGCTGGTATCTCACTGAGGGATGGGGTGAGAAGCTCAGTCACTCGTGAGAGACTCGGAGTAGAGCCGCTGCTCCTTCGCGTAGAAAGGAGCCCGTTGAGGTGGTTCGGGCATCTAGTAAGGATGCTTCCTGGTCACCTCCCGAGGGAGGTTTTCCAGGCACATCCAACTGGGAAGACACCACGGGGTAGACCGAGGTACAGGTGGGGTGATTACATCTCCACACTGGCCTGGGAACGCCTCGGGATCCCCCAGTCAGAGCTAGTCCATGTTGCCAGGGAGAGGGAAGTTTGGAGTCCCCTGCTGGAGCTGCTACCTCCAAGACCCGATTACGGATAAGCGGGAGAAGATGGATGGATGGATGTATTTATATAAAGGTGTGTGTGTATTTATATAAATGTGTGTGTGTATTTATATACATGTGAGTGTGTATTTATATAAATGTGTGTGTGTATTTATATAAATGTGTGTGTGTATTTATATAAATGTGTGTGGGTATTTATATACATGTGAGTGTGTATTTATATAAATGTGTGTGTATTTATATAAATGTGTGTGTGTATTTATATAAATGTGTGTGTGTATTTATATAAATGTATGTGTGTATTTATATAAATGTGTGTGTTTGTCTGAGAAATGGTTTAAATTGTGTTTATTGACGGATGTCAGCGTCCATGTGTGGCTGTTCAGTGTTGTTATCTGTTTTGTGATCGCTTGGTTCAAACAACCAGGATTGGTGTGGGGGTGGGGCCACGAGACGGGGGCGGGGCTACGAGACGGGGGTGGGGCCTCGAGACGGGGGCGGGGCCACGAAATAGACTTGAGAGAAACCTTTAACCCTAAAGCCAGAGAGCGACGCGAGAGGTGGAGGCAGCTCCTCTCTTTGTGGAGACTAAGGAAACAAGCCTTATAAACTAAACGGTGGACAGCGTTATAAGGTGAGTAGTGAGTGTTGACCAAGGGGTTAAAGAGTATGTCTCTAAACTTGTTATGCACCAGGGAACCGGTTCAAACTGGAACACTTTGGTGATTTATTTTAAAAGACATTTACCATTGTTAAGTTAATGTAGTATTATATGTATATTATATGTTTATATGTACATCTTTAACATACGGTTCAACAAACCTAACTTGAATTAACTTTTTTATTAAGTCTTGTGTTAGCTCTAGCTTCTTCTGGTAACTTAATGTATGTGTGTGTGTGTGTCAGGGTTTCCGTTAGCCGGTATTTACCGTTTTTTAGCGGGTAAAAATTATGAAAAAACGGTAATTTAAAAAGCTGCCGGTCAAAATGTCCGGTATTAATGCTCATACTAAACTGAGATCAGCTTTATTACTGCCCCCCCCCCCCCCCCCCCCCCTCCCCGTTGGACTTCACGATCGCGACCCCCCCCCCCCCCCCCTCTGTTTTTGAAACATGACCGGTATGTTTAGGATTTGTCCGGTAAAATAAAATCTGTTCGGATACTTGACCGGCAAGAAGAAATCCTAGCGGAAACCCTGGTGTGTGTGTGTGTGTGTGTGTGTGTGTGTGTGTGTGTGTGTGTGTGTGTGTGTGTGTGTGTGTGTGTGTGTGTGTGTGTGTGTGTGTGTGTGTGTGTGTGTGTGTGTGTGTGTGTGTCACCTGTGTTTCCTTTACCCTAATCATGTTGTATAACAGCCATAAAACATGGCTTTGATAAGCAGCCTCATATCTTAAGATTTTGTAATCATTTATCAGACAGCTTCATACAAAGATACTGACAGTTAACACATGGGATTATGGAGCAAGTAGGAGTCAGAGGTCATTACGGCGCAGGTAGGGGTCGGAGGTCATTCTGGAGCAGGTAGAGGTCAGAGGTCATTAAGGAGCAGGTAGGGGTCAGAGGTCATTTAGGAGCAGGTAGGGGTCCGAGGTCATGAAGGAGCAGGAAGGGGTAAGATGTAATTTAGGAGCAGGTAGGGGTCAAAAGTCATTAAGGAGCAGGTAGAGGTCAGAGGTCTTTAAGGACCTTTACCTCACTCACCCCACATCCTGCTTGGTAGTATAGTCCTCAGGGTTACCCTGAAGTGACTCACTAACCTCACATCCTGCTTATAGTCCTCAGGGTTAACCTGAAGTGACTCACTAACCCCACATCCTGCTTGGTAGTATAGTCCTCAGGGTTAACCTGAAGTGACTCACTAACCCCACATCCTGCTTGGTAGTATAGTCCTCAGGGTTAACCTGAAGTGACTCACTAAACCCACATCCTGCTTGGTAGTATAGTCCTGAGGGTTAACCTGAAGTGACTCACTAACCCCACATCCTGCTTGGTAGTATAGTCCTCAGGGTTAACCTGAAGTGACTCACTAACCCCACATCCTGCTTGGTAGTATAGTCCTCAGGGTTAACCTGAAGTGACTCACTAACCCCACATCCTGCTTGGTAGTATAGTCCTCAGGGTTAACCTGAAGTGACTCACTAACCCCACATCCTGCTTGGTAGTATAGTCCTCAGGGTTACCCTGAATTGACTCACTAACCTCACATCCTGCTTATAGTCCTCAGGGTTAACCTGAAGTGACTCACTAACCCCACATCCTGCTTGGTAGTATAGTCCTCAGGGTTACCCTGAAGTGACTCACTAACCTCACATCCTGTTTATAGTCCTCAGGGTTAACCTGAAGTGACTCACTCACCCCACATCCTGCTTGGTAGTATAGTCCTCAGGGTTAACCTGAAGTGACTCACTAACCCCACATCCTGCTTGGTAGTATAGTCCTCAGGGTTACCCTGAAGTGACTCACTAACCTCACATCCTGCTTATAGTCCTCAGGGTTAACCTGAAGTGACTCACTAACCCCACATCCTGCTTGGTAGTATAGTCCTCAGGGTTAACCTGAAGTGATTCACTAACCCCACATCCTGCTTGGTAGTATAGTCCTCAGGGTTAACCTGAAGTGACTCACTAACCCCACATCCTGCTTGGTAGTATAGTCCTCAGGGTTAACCTGAAGTGACTCACTAACCCCACATCCTGCTTGGTAGTATAGTCCTCAGGGAAGCAGCATGAGGCTCACAGCAGGAGTCACCGTGATAACTGAACTTAGATCAGTCTCAGCTTGGTATCTGAAACTGAAGATTCTGCTATTCCCTGAATTCTGTCTTAACATCTCCGGTTAACCTGCAAATCCAGCTCCTTGAAATCGGCTGGGGTCTCCGGTCTGCTATGAATGAGGAGAGAGAGGAGGGGGATCCTACCTCTAAAAGCTCTCTGTCTGGGGAACATGGCCGCCAGAGCAGAGCTAACAGGTGAGAAGAGGATCTCTAAGTGTCTGTGACTGTGGTCCATCTCAGAGCTCAGCAGTGATTAGATTAGATTAGATTAGATTAGATTATATTAGAATAAAATGTATTGTCACTGTGCAGCACAAGTACAGTACAGCAAAAATAATGTAGCATCTAACCAGAGTGCACATGTTGCAGTAAAGTGCATGGTGATATAGTTTACAGGGTTAGGGTTACATGTACAGGTTAAAAGACAGTCTAGGTATAAATGTGATATGATCATAATAATAGGTATATGTATATACAGGTAAGTGGGTATTTAACAGCTAGTGATCAGGGGTATGCAGTTATTGAAAGCAGGATCAATATATATAAATGTAAATGCATATACAAGTGAGCATATATAAATGTATGGCAAGTATAAATGTATATGTATATACAGGAGTAGGAGCAGTTCTATCAACATATGTAAACATGTAGGTCAGGTACAGTAAACAGGTATCTTAGTAATACATATGTAAACTATAGAGAGGTGGTAGTTGTGATACAGTTTTTACAGTTAGTCAAAGACATGGTGGTGATTTATTATTATAGGTGTTGAGCTGAGGGGGTGCAGAGGGGGGGGCAGCAGGGGGGGGCAGAGAGGGGGGGGGCAGTAGGGGGGGGGGGCAGAGGGGGGTGGGGGTTGTCATGGTGGTGCAGAGTTCAGAGGAGGGGGTGGGGCGTTGAGCAGAGTTCAGAGAGATGACAGCTGAGGGGAAGAAGCTGTTCCTAAGCCTGCTTGAGTTGGAACAAAGGTTTCTATAGCGCCTCCCGGAGGGGAGGAGGGAAAACAGTCCATGGTTGGGGTGAGAGGGGTCATCCACTATTTGTTTTTATCAGGACACCATCGTTAGTGTCAGTAAAAGCTGTGTGTGTGTTGTGTTGAAGCCCAGAGCGGAAGGAGAGAGCAGACTCCCCTGGACCCAGCTGTGTCTCCATGAAGAGTGACCGGTCTATGGAACAGCCTCATGCTCAGTTTAAAGATGGGAATCAGTCTATTAAGAAGAGGTGAGGGTTGATCAGATTATTACAATTTAGCATCTATTGAACATCCATAAATCCTGGTTCTTGTTGTTCTAGAAGGATACAGGAGAGAGCAGACTCCCCTGGCCCCAGCTGTGTCTCCATAAAGAGTGACTGGTCTATGGATCATCCTATTCAGTTTAAAGATGGGAATCAGTCTATTAAGAAGAGGTGAGGGTTGATCAGATTATTACAATTTAGCATCTATTGAACATCCATAAATCCTGGTTCTTGTTGTTCTAGAAGGATACAGGAGAGAGCAGACTCCCCTGGCCCCAGCTGTGTCTCCATAAAGAGTGACTGGTCTATGGATCATCCTATTCAGTTTAAAGATGGGAATCAGTCTATTAAGAAGAGGTGAGGATTCATCTGAGATTATTAATATTCAGTATCTAGTGAACATCCATAGATAGAGAGGAGAGGGAGGAGTTTCAAACAGGTGATGAAAACTGACCACTTGGTTGCTACCAGACTCTGCTAATACTGATGTTTTGACTTCAGGAGAAATAATACAATCATACGTTTGTGTGTGTGTGTGTGTGTGTGTGTGTGTGTGTGTGTGTGTGTGTGTGTTCTCCACAGTCGACACCAGGAGAGGTCAAAGGTTACCAGTGCACGGTCTGTACAGCAGCATCAAACAGAGCTGATCAAGGTGTGTAAAAGTCCAACAAGACATTAGCCTTCAGCTCTACATGAACATTAAAAAGCATCTCTTGTGGTGCTCAGAGTCTCCAGGCTTCCCTCTTTAGACCAGACGTGAATCAAGGACAGATGCTTCTGATGTCCTCAGCTCACAGGAAAGTTCTCATTCATGTTCTGTTCCAGAGGGCTGAGGAGAACGCACACGCTTTTCTAGACCAGGAGCTGAAGAAGCTCTGGAGGGTTCTCTTCCCACATGACCCACAAGGCTCAGAGAGTCAAAGGGAGGAGGAGGAGGAGGAGGAGGAGGAGGAGGAGGAGGAGGAGGAGGAGGATGGGAAGAACGAGGAGCAGAGGAGGCGCGCCATAGAGGGAGTGACAGACATCACACTGCTCTGCCTTCTGGAGATGAACCAGGAGGAACTGGCCCACACACTGAGGAGTGGTAAGAGGCTCTTATTTAGAAAACATAGAAGAGACTCTTATTTAGAAAACATAGAAGAGACTCTTATTTAGAAAACATAGAAGAGACTCTTATTTAGAAAACATAGAAGAGACTCTTATTTTGAAAACATAGAGACTCTTATTTAGAAAACATAGAAGAGACTCTTATTTAGAAAACATAGAAGAGGCTCTTATTTAGAAAACATAGAAGAGACTCTTATTTACAAAATATAGAAGAGACTCTTATTTAGAAAACATATAGACTCTTATTTAGAAAACATAGAGAATCTTATTTTGAAAACAGAAGAGACTCAAACAGTGACTTGTTTAAAATATTTCTACATTTCTATCTTTTCCAGATAAATCTCCTCTTGGAGGTCAAATGGTTTGATCCAGATGTGTAGGGTTAATGTGAGGCTTTCAGGTTGAGTGGTTTAATCCAAGGGCAGATATGTAGGGTTATTGTAGGGGCTTTCAGCTTTAGTGGTTTAATCCAGATATTTAGGGTTATTGTTATATAATATATATGTATATATTATATTATTGTGGGTCTATTAGGTTAAAGAATGTTACACAATATACTGCAGATCAACAGCCTGTCAACATACCTGAAGAGATGCAACACCATCTTTTTATATCAGCATATCAAGTCAATTATAGTAATAGTTAATAATAATGTATTTTAGTACTGTCATTACACCAATCATATTGTTGAGTCAATATCACGTATAAGACCTGTCTTCTGGGTTCTCTCATTTAGGAACTGCTGCAGTCGAGTGCCAACATAACATCAAGTCTCATCTGATGCAGAAGTTCAGGCGTGTGTTTGAGGGAATCGCTAAAGCAGGACAGTCAACAGATCTGAATGACTTCTACACAGAGCTCTTCATCACAGAGAGAGTCAGTGGAGAGGTCAACAAGGAACATGAGGTCAGACTGATTGAAACAGCTTCCAGGAAACCAGCCAAGGAGGAAACACCAATCAAACTTGAAGACATCTTTAAACCCTTACCTGGACAAGATCAACCAAGCAGAACCATAATGACAACTGGAGTGGCGGGCATTGGTAAAACCATCTTAACACACAAGTTCACTCTGGACTGGGCTGAAGGCAAATCCAACCAGGACATCCACTTCACGCTTCCCTTCACTTTCAGAGAGCTGAATTTACTGAAAGTGAAAAAGTTTAGCTTGGTGGAACTTCTTCATCACTTCTTTATTCAAACCAAAGGAATCCGCAGATACGACCGGTTCCAAGTGGTCTTCATCTTGGACGGTCTGGATGAGTGTCGACTGCCTCTGGACTTCCAGAACAATCCGATCTGGACCGATGTCACAAAGTCGACCTCGGTGGACATACTGCTGACAAACCTCATCAGGGGTGACCTGCTTCCCTCCGCTCGCATCTGGATAACCACACGCCCTGCGGCAGCCAATCAGATCCCTGCTGAGTGTGTTGACATGGTGACAGAGGTGAGAGGGTTCACCGACCCACAGAAGGAGGAGTACTTCAGGAAGAGATTCAGAGAGGAGCCTCTGGCCAGCAAAATCATCTCCCACATCAAGACATCACGAAGCCTCCACATCATGTGTCACATCCCAGTCTTCTGTTGGATCAGTGCTACAGTTCTGGAGGACATCTTCAAAACAACCCAGACAGGAATAGAGATTCCCAACACCGTGACTCAGATGTACATCCACTTCCTGAGGGTTCAGTCCATACAGGGGGACAGGAAGTACCGTGGGAGAGCTGAAACAGATGCAGTCTGGAGTTCAGAGAGCAGGAAGATCATTGTTGCTCTGGGAAAACTGGCTTTTAACCAGCTGGAGAAAGGCAACCTGATCTTCTACGAGGCAGACCTGGCAGAGTGTGACATGGATATCAGAGCAGCCTCAGTGTACTCAGGAGTGTTCACCCAGATCTTTAAAGAGGAGTGTGGGCTGTACCAGGACAAGGTGTTCTGCTTTGTCCATCTGAGCATCCAGGAGTTTCTGGCTGCTCTTTATGTCTTCCTGTCCTTCATGGACACTGGTGTCAATCTGCTCTCAGAAGATCAACCGAAAACAAATGTCCAACTCCTCTACCAGAGTGCTGTGGACAAGGCCTTACAGAGTGAGAACGGACACCTGGACTTGTTCCTCTGCTTCCTCCTGGGCCTCTCTCTGGAGACCAATCAGATTCTCCTACCAGGTCTGCTGAGACAGACAGGAAGTAGCTCACAGACCAATGAGCAAACAGTGTCTTACATCAAGAAGAAGATAAGTGGAAATCTCTCTACAGAGAGAAGCATCAATCTGTTCCACTGTCTGTATGAGCTGAATGACTGTTCTCTGGTGGAGGAGATCCAACAGTACCTGACATCAGAAAGTCTCACCAGAAGATCTCTCTATCCTACTCAGTTGTCAGCTCTGGTCTTCATCTTACTGTCATCAGAAGAGGAGCTGGACGTGTTTGAGCTGAAGAAATACTCTGCTTCAGAGGAGGGTCTTCTAAGGCTGCTGCCAGTGGTCAAAGCCTCCAAAACATCTCTGTAGGTTCATTAATACCATGTATTATAATACAATATACAATATACTACAATATAAAAGGTAGATAATATACAAAACATATCTGTAGGTTCAATAATAACATGTATTTCAATATACATTATACTAGAATATTAAAGTTATATAATATTCAAAAAATATGAGCTGGGAGCAGGCAAAAGGAAGGAGCCTATTTTAATATTTTATTTTCTAAACTACACAAAATTTGGATTGTGAACCATTAGTAACAGCACCACTTCAGTAGGAAGTCCAGTAACAACTGGGTATTATACCAGGAAACACCACAACTGGGTTCTTCCCAAGCCTATTCATATTTGTGAATACTTGTTTTTCAATTTTAATGAATACTGGACAATACTGGACCAGGATACAAATTCAACTCCAATATTGGCTGTTATCTTCCTGTAAATTGGCTTGTAAATCTTACCTACAGCGCTGTCATTTGTTAAACTTAAATTTCTTAATGCTAGTAAAGACTGTGTTTTAATGGTGGTGTCCTTTAATGAAGTCCTTTAAACACAGTTCCTTACATGTTCCTGTTGATGTTGTGTGAAGGCTGAATGGCTGTCATCTGTCAGAGAGATGCTGTGAAGCTCTGGCCTTAGTTCTCAGCTCCAACTCCTCCAGTCTGAGAGAGCTGGACCTGAGTACCAACCACCTAAAGGATTCAGGAGTGAAGCTGCTCTCTGCTGGACTGGGGAGTCCACACTGTACACTGGAGACTCTCAGGTCAGTTGGACTCAATGAGCAAACACTTACAGCCCAGGGTTTGATATCAGAAGACATTCTACTGATTCCATGCATTGAGGAGATCTTTAGAACCAGGTGACCATCTCCATCACTAAGGACTGCAACCACCCTGGGCACATCTCTTCTCCCCCTACTGTCTGGTCGCTGGTTTTGCAGCATTTGTATAAGGACTACCAGGTTTAAGGACAGATTATATCAACATACAGTGGCCTACTGAACTGCTAGGACTGCTGCCACTATCATAACATTGTCATTAACATTACACTATCATAACATGTCATTAACATTACACTATCATAACATTGTCATTAACATTACACTATCATAACATTGTCATTAACATTACACTATCATAACATTATCATTAACATTACACTATCGTAACATGTCATTCACATTACACTATCATAACATTATCATTAACATTACACTATCATAACATTATCATTAACATTACACTATCATAACATTATCATTAACATTACACTATCATAACATCATCAACATTACACTATCATAACATTGTCATTAATATTACTCTGTCATAACATTGTCATTAACATTACACTATCATAACATTGTCATTCACATTACACTATCATAACATTCTCATTAACATTACACTATCATCACAATTTCATTTACATTACACTATCATAACATGTCATTAACATTACACTATCATAACATTGTCATTAGCATTACACTATCATAACATGTCATTAACATTACACTATCATAACATGTCATTAACATTACACTATCATAACATGTCATTAACATTACACTATCATAACATGTCATTAACATTACACTATCATAACATGTCATTAACATTACACTATCATAACATGTCATTAACATTACACTATCATAACATTGTCATTAACATTACACTATCATAACATGTCATTAACATTACTCTGTCATACTTTACTGGACTTTCTGGACTCATCACAGTTACTGTACTGCACTGTATTCATGATGCTGCTGCACTACTGGCACTTTAAAATGCTTTTATAAGCTTTATGTACAATTCAAAACATGTACATATCATCCATTAGTCACTTTATTGTTATTTTTATTGTAATTTGTATTGTTTAGTATTTTTATAATATTGTGTTTTTGAAATTCATACTGCAGGAGGGAATGGGAAGTAAGCATTAGATTGTACTTGTTGCAAATGGCAAATAAACCTCTTTAATCTAGATTTACATCCATACAAATACAATTTAAAGTTCTATAATATACAAAACATATCTGTTAGTTCAATAATAGCATGTATTACAATACAATATACATTATATAGTTGAATATTAAAGATTTATAATATTCAAAACATATGATCTTGGAGCAGGCTATAGGAGGGAGCCTATTTTAATATTTTATTTTCTAAACTACATTTGGATTGTGAACCATTAGGAAACACCACAACTGGGTTTTCCCTAGTCTATTCATATTTGTAAATACTTGTTTTTCAATTTGAACGAATACTGGATAATACTGGACCAGGCTACAAATTACACTCCAATATTGGCTGTTAAATCTTACCTACAGCACTGTTATAATTTGTTAAACTTATATTTCTTATTGATAACGCTAGTAAAGACTGTGTTTTATTGGTGGTTTTCAGTGGTTTTAATTCCAATAAGCCCTTTCAACACAGTTCCTAACATGTTCCTGTTGATGTTGTGTGAAGGCTGAATGGCTGTCATATGTCAGAGAGATGCTGTGAAGCTCTGGCCTCAGTTCTCAGCTCCAACTCCTCCAGTCTGAGAGAGCTGGACCTGAGTACCAACGACCTGCAGGATTCAGGAGTGAAGCTGCTCTCTGCTGGACTGGGGAGTCCACACTGTACACTGGAGACTCTCAGGTCAGTTGGACTCAATGAGCAAACACTTACAGCACAGGGTTTGATATCAGAAGACATTCAACTGATTCCATGCATTGAGGAGATCTTTAGAACCAGGTGACCATCTCCATCACTAAGGACCACAACCACCCTGGGCACATCTCTTCTCCCCCTACTGTCTGGTCGCTGGTTCTGCAGCATCCGTATAAGGACTACCAGGTTTAAGGACAGTTTTTATCCACAGAGAGTGGCCTACTGAACTGCTAGGAGTGCTGCCACTATCCTAACATTGTCATTAACATTACACTATCATAACATTGTCATTAACATTACACTATCATAACATTTTCATTAAAATTACACTATCATAACATTGTCATTAACATTTCACTATCATAAGATTATCATTAACATTACACTATCTTAACATTGTCATTAACATTACACTATCATAACATGTCATTAACATTACACTATCATAACATTGTCATTAACATTACACTATCTTAACATTGTCATCAACGTCACACTATCATAACATTGTCATTAACGTTACACTATAATAACATTGTCATTAACATTACACTATCATAACATTGTCATTAACATTACACTATTATAACATTGTCATTAACATTACACTATCATAACATTGTCATAAACATTACACTATCATAACATTGTCATTAACATTACACTATCATAACATTATCATTAACATTACACTATCATAACATGTCATTAACATTACACTATCATAACATGTCATTAACATTACACTATCATAACATGTCATTAACATTAAACTGTCATAACATGTCATTAACATTACACTTTCATAACATGTCATTCACATTACACTATCATAACATGTCATTAACATAACACTATCATAACATGTCATTAACATTACACTGTCATAACATGTCATTAACATTACACTTTCATAACATGTCATTCACATTACACTATCATAACATGTCATTAACATTACACTATCATAACATGTCATTAACATTACACTATCATAACATGTCATTTACATTACTCTGTCATACTGAGCTGGACTTTCTGGACTCATTACAGTTACTGTACTGCACTGTATTCATGATGCTGCTGCACTACTGGCACTTTAAAATACTTTTATATGCTTTTATGTACAATTCAAAACATGTACATATCATCCATTAGTCACTTTATTGTTCATTTTATTGTCATTTATATTTTGTATAGTATTTTTATAGTTATGTGTTTTTGAAATTCATACTGCAGGAGGGAATGGGGAGTAAGCATTCTATTGTACAAATTCATCTCTTGAATTTTGATTTATATCCATAAAAGTACAATTTCAGACCCCTATATTATTAATTTCAGAGGAATAACGTAACTTATTTAAGATGTTGTTGCCATCATTATATAAGGTGTATGTTCAATTCTTAATATACAATACATCTCTGTAAGTTCACTAATTGCATGTATTTTAAGCCACAATATACATAATACTACAATATTATAGTTATAATACTATACAAAACATATCTCTAGGTTCATTAATAACATGTACTACAGTACAATATACATAATACTACAATATTAAAGTCATAACAATATACAAAACATATCTGTAGGTTCATTAATAACATGTATTACAATCCAATATACATTGTACTAGAATATTAAAGTCATAACAATATACAAAAAATAACTGTTAGATCTATAATAGCATATGTTACAACACAATAAACATTATATAGTTGAATATTAAAGTTATAATAATATATAAAACATATGATTTGGGAGCAGGCTATAGGAGGGAGCCTATTTTAATATTTGATTTTCTAAACTACACAACATTTGTATTGTGAACCATTAGTAACAGCACCACTTCAGTAGGAAGTCCAGTAACAACTGGGTATTATACCAGGAAACACCACAACTGGGTTTTTCCCTAGTCTATTCATATTTGTGAATACTTGTTTTTCAATTTGAATGAATACTGGACAATACTGGACCAGGCTCCAAATGACACTCCAATATTGGCTGTTAAATCTTACCTACAGCGCTGTTAACATTTGTTAAACTTATATTTCTTATTCATAATGCTAGTAAAGACTGTGTTTTAATGGTGATTTTAAGTGCTTTAAAGTGGTTTTAATTCTAATAAGCCCTTTCAACCCAGTTCCTCACATGTTCCTGTTGATGTTGTGTGAAGGCTGAATGGCTGTCATCTGTCAGAGAGATGCTGTGAAGCTCTGGCCTCAGTTCTCAGCTCCAACTCCTCCAGTCTGAGAGAGCTGGACCTGAGTACCAACGACCTGCAGGATTCAGGAGTGAAGCTGCTCTCTGCTGGACTGGGGAGTCCACACTGTACACTGGAGACTCTCAGGTCAGTTGGACTCAATGAGCAAACACTTACAGCACAGGGTTGGATATCAGAAGACATTGTACTGGTTTACAGCCATAAAAGTACCAATTCACACTGAACAGATTGTTCTTAATATTCATAAGAAGTGTGTGTGTGTGTGTGTGTGTGTGTGTGTGTGTGTGTGTGTGTGTGTGTGTGTGTGTGTGTGTGTGTGTGTGTGTGTGTGTGTGTGTGTGTGTGTGTGTGTGTGTGTGTGTGTGTGTGTGTGTGTGTGTGTGTGTGTGTGTGTGTGTGTGTGTGTGTATGTTCAGGTTGTCTGGCTGTCTGGTCACACAGGAAGGCTGTGCTTCTCTGGCCTCAGCTCTGAGCTCCAACCCCTCCCGTCTGAGAGAGCTGGACCTGAGCTACAATCACCCAGGAGACTCAGGAGTTACGCTGCTCTCTGCTGGACTGGAGGATCCACGCTGGAGACTGGACACTCTCAGGTACGGAGAGGACAGCTCACCTCTCAGGGACCGTGTCTCCTACAAGGATTCAACCAGCCGCTAGATGAAGTGGTCTACCAAGGCAGCTGTAACTCATGTTGTGTACAAAGTGATGATCCAGCAGATCATGAGTGTGAATGTTTCAACTGCTCTCTCTTTGTTCCCCCCAGGGTGGAGCACGGTGGAGGATGGAGGCTGAAACCAGCTCTAAAGAAGTGTGAGTGTCTGTTTAGTTTGAGTCATCACAACACACACTCACTCTTTAGATGGAAGGTCCATCCACACAGCAGGAGGTGACGTCCTGCTGGGAATGAACAGGATGGATCTTATCAATATTAATATTCATTAGATACATCATGTATCTTATCAATATTAATATTGTTAACCATCACAATGAATCCTCCTTTTATAAAATACAACAGGTATTATTACTGTTACATGGTTATTTATTAATGAATTATTATTGGTTATTAGTAGTGTTATTATTATTAGACCATAACAATCCTCACATTATTAAAGGGTAAGTAAACAACCGTTTTAGCAGACCGTCTGCCTACCAGTTCCCAAAGAGTCGTAAAGGTTTTATAAAACATGTACAGTTTGGGTTCCAAAGGAGCAGGTTTAAGGGGCGTGGCCAAACGCTGTGTGAAAACTGGTTGATCTGGAAGTAGACAACATGTCATATTTATTAGTGTGATACATTTTTAAGGATTACTTTAATGTATTATAATTTTGAATATTATTATTTAATATTTTTAATACAAATATTTATATTAATAGTATTATTTATACTACTATTATTATTATAACTATTATTATAAGTGTTGTAATTATTATTAATATTATTTTATATATCCAATAATAACATTATTATTATTATGATTGTTATGTAAGACATGAGAACATAATAATCCTGATACTACTAATATATTGATGACACACACAGAGCCCATGTGGTGACGCTGAGGGACTGAGAACATCAGGAGAACACAAACTACAGTCTGGCCTCAGTTTCTAGGAACAACAACAACAGTTCAGCAGACTAATCATGTCTTGTTCTCCATCAGATGCGTGTGAACTCACACTGGACCCAAACACAGCCTGGAGAGGACTCTCTCTGTCTGAGGACAACAGGAAGGTGACGAGGGTTAGAGAGGAGGAGAAGTATCCTGATCACCCAGAGAGATTTGACTACTGGGAGCAGGTGTTGTGTAGAGAGGGTCTGACTGACCGCTGTTACTGGGAGGTGGAGAGGGAAGGAGGTGTTGTTATAGGAGTGACATACAGAGGAATCACTAGGAGAGGAGAGGGTGGTGACAGCGTGCTTGGATACAACAACAAGTCCTGGAGTCTTTATTGTTCTGATGGTGGTTACTCTGTCTGGTACAACGGTAGAAGAACAGCCATACGTCTCCCCTCCTCTAACAGAGTAGGAGTGTATGTGGACCGACCTGCTGGCTCTCTCTCCTTCTACAGCGTGTCCCCAGATGGAGGAGGGTCCTCAGACACACTGACACTCATCCACACCTTCTGGTCCACATTCACCCAGGAGGACCTCCTCCCTGGGTTTGTTTTAGAGGGTTATGGTTCCTCAGTGTCTCTGTGTCCGTTGTAGCAACACACACACACACACACACACACACACACACACACACACACACACACACACACACACACACACACACACACACACATAGTATACACTATACACACACACATAGTATACACTATACACACACACACACACATAGTATACACTATACACACACACACATAGTATACACTATACACACACATAGTATACACTATACACACACACACACACATAGTATACACTATACACACACACACACATAGTATACACTATACACACACACACACACATAGTATACACTATACACACACACACACACACACATAGTATACACTATACACACACACACACACACACAGTATACACTATACACACACACACACACACACACATAGTATACACTATACACACACACACACACATAGTATACACTATACACACACACACACATAGTATACACTATACACACACACACATAGTATACACTATACACACACACACACACACACATAGTATACACTATACACACACACACAAATATAGTATACACTATACACACACACACACATAGTATACACTATACACACACACACACATAGTATACACTATACACACACACACAGTATACACTATACACACACACACATATAGTATACACTATACACACACACACACAGTATACACTATACACACATACACACATAGTATACACTATACACACACACACACACATATAGTATACACTATACACACACACACACACACACATAGTATACACTATACACACACACACACACACACACACACACACACACACACACACACACACACACACACACACACACACACACACAGTATACACTATACACACACACACATATAGTATACACTATATACACACACACACACATAGTATACACTATACACACACACATATAGTATACACTATACACACACACACACATAGTATACACTACACACACACATATAGTATACACTACACACACACACACACACACATATAGTATACACTATACACACACACACACACATATAGTATACACTATACACACACACACACACAGTATACACTATACACACACACACATATAGTATACACTATACACACACACATATAGTATACACTATACACACACACATATAGTATACACTATACACACACACACACACACATATAGTATACACTATACACACACACACATAGTATACACTATACACACACACACACATTAGTATACACTACACACACACACACACACACACATATAGTATACACTACACACACACACACACACATATAGTATACACTATACACACACACACACACATATAGTATACACTATACACACACACACACACAGTATACACTATACACACACACACATATAGTATACACTATACACACACACATATAGTATACACTATACACACACACATATAGTATACACTATACACACACACACACACACATATAGTATACACTATACACACACACACATAGTATACACTATACACACACACACACATTTAGTATACACTATACAGACACACACACACATGGGGGGTGAGGGGGGGGGTTCTCTCTTAAGGCCCCAAATGGCCAGAGAGCAGTTTCAGAGGTCAGGGGTCAGAGGAGGTGATCTACCACCATGGGTCCTACCACTGGGTCACGGATGGACCCCAGGGATTTAAAGACTGTTCAACTTTTGACTGTTATTCATTTTGATCGCTAAAAATTCATGAACTTTTCTTTTTAAAAGGTTCGCAAAAACTGCTTCATACAATATAATGTTTTAAATGGTTGAACTTTCTCTTTAACAAGTTCTAGAAGACTGTTGTATTCAATATAATGTTTTAAATGGTTGAACTTTCTCTTTAACACGTTCTAGAAGACTGTTGTATTCAATATAATGTTTTAAATGGTTGAACTTTCTCTTTAACAAGTTCTAGAAGACTGTTGTATTCAATATAATGTTTTAAATGGTTTAACTTTCTCTTTAACACGTTCTAGAAGACTGTTGTATTCAATATGATGTTTGTGGTGGAGATGAAGATGTGTTCTCAGAGCTGAAAGGGAGTCATGCATTGGATGTTCTTTCATGGTCTGACCAGCTAAATATCACATGTTCATGTTGTTTCCTTTGATTCTTTGAAGCATTATTAATCACATGGGATTGTTTCCTTTAAATCCTTTTTTGAAGTGTTATTAAAGTATGATGTTGGATTGGTGTTCATGACGTTGTGTTCCATAATCAAGTGAGGTGAACATGATGTGTTGTCCTTTTCAAAAGGAGCTAAATGTGATGGTAAAGCCCTCTGGTGTAGTAAGAGCCCAATGGTTGTTGTGGCCATCTGTGGCCACCATCTGGTCACGGTAGAGCAGAGGTGTGTCTCTCCTACTCCTCTCCCTCAAAGAAGCCACCTGGAGAAGGCCAGCCAGAAGTGGATTTGGGCTCTCTGAAGGTGGAGGTGTTTACTGCTAGCGACCCAGACTCCCTGTGCTCCCACTGGCCCTCTGAGAACCCGGGCCGTTCCCCTACCCATAAGGACGGAGATGGGCCACGGCCGCCGGCTGTTGGTATGGGTTGGGTACGTGACGCCTGTTTGGTGATCCACTGATGAAGAGGGGGCTGCTCTTGGAAGTGAGTCGGACTTCTCTCCACACGCCTTGAGACGTGGGGACAGAACTCTGGGACTGAGAGCTCAACCTATTGATCCATTGGGTGATTGGAATCAATACCGTAGTCACACTTATTGGGTTTGGACCAGTTTTCAGAGTTAGACCACTGGATGTGAATGAAGAGGAGAGTGGTCAGTTATGAAGAGGAGTGATGAAGAGGAGGGTTGTGAGTGATGAAGAGGAGGGTGGTGGGTAATGAAAGAGGAGTGATGAAGAGGAGGGTGGTGAGTGATGAAGAGGAGGGTGGTGAGTGATGAAGAGGAGGGTGGTGAGTGATAAAGAGGAGTGATGAAGAGGAGGGTGGTCAGTGATAAAGAGGAGGGTGATGAGTGATGAAGAGGAGAGTGGTGAGTGATGAAGAGGAGGGTGGTGAGTGATGAAGAGGAGGGTGGTGAGTGATAAAGAGGAGTGATCAACCCACAGTTAACAAATGTTAACTAACGACTGATTAGGACATTTAAGGACTGATTAAGACTTAACGACTGATTAGGACATTTAAGGACTGATTAAGACTTAACGACTGATTAGGACATTTAAGGACTGATTAAGACTTAACGACTGATTAGGACATTTAAGGACTGATTAAGACTTAACGTCTGATTCAAAAATTGAACGACCCTTTGAACAACCGGCCCCTGGTCACTTACTGTGTGTGTGTGTGTGTGTGTGTGTGTGTGTGTGTGTGTGTGTGTGTGTGTGTGTGTGTGTGTGTGTGTGTGTGTGTGTGTGTGTGTGAGGGGTACGGGTTTGTGTATGCACGTGTGGGGTTGTGTGTGTGAGAGATATGATTTGTGTGTGTGTGTGTGTGCGTGTGTGTGTGTGTGTGTGTGTGTGTGTGTGTGTGTGTGTGTGTGTGTGTGTGTGTGTGTGTGAGAGTGGTCTGTGTGTAAGAGCTATGGGTTTGTGTGTGTGTATGAGAGGTACAAGTTTGTGTATGCATGTTTGTGGTTGTGTGTGTGAAAGCTAGGAGTTTGTGTGTCGGTTTGTGTGTGCACGCACGCGTGTGCGTGTGCATGTGCGTGTGTGTGTGCAAAGCGTGTGCCCATGCTCACTGCTAGATTAAGTGTCACATGTCATGAAAATGTCATGTTATTGTCAAAAAAAACTGGCTGTCTGAATCTGCTGACATATAAAATCACATTTCTTGCCAGCCTGTATATTCACATGAAAGTTATGAATATATATAAATATATGTATATTTATATATATATATATATATTTATAAATATATATATATATATATATATATATATATATATATATATATATATATAAATATATATATATATTTATATATATTTATAACTTTCATTGGATCCGTTTCCATCCAAATAAATCACACATTTTCAGTAATTCAGTAAATTAAAATGATTTATTCATGCTATATTTATGGTTTCCATCCACTATTCATAGAGCCTTAAGGGAACAGCCACCTGGAGGGCAAAACATGGCTTTCTTCTGCTGTCTGACAGCTAGTCAATAGCTTTTTCATGGAGGTATTTGAACTCCGGTTTAGCCAACATGCCAGACAGCGATTGGGATGCACTAACCGCCGAGGAGACCAGCAGGGGTTGTGTTTCTTTGTGAAACCCGTCCGACAAATTAAAACCCCGGATAGAAGATTGTGAATCTGTTCTGTTAAATGGGCCTCCGTCCCCAGAGAGGGGCAAAGCATGGAAAACCTATCAAAGTACACTTAGTCTTTGCTGTGTACATTTAATCAAAGGTGAGCTAAACACTGAGTAAGCTAATTGTTGTATTTTGAGTCATTATATCTTTACCTCCCAACCAACCTCGGTGGCCTCGACAAGTTATGTTGTATTAACAGCAGTCGTTGGAAGGGATAGAGGGGTTCACCAGTCTGCATTATATCACTATAGCTATATATATATATATATATAAGCTATACATGTTATCTTGTATATTAACCTAGCAATCAGGAGTTCTTGAGAAATGTGTTCTATTGTAACTACACTAGGGCCACCCTGTGTGTGTGTATACAAATGACCGTTTGAACCTGTTTAGTTAGTTAGAGTTAGTTGTTTTAATATGGTATATTGTTCAGTTGTCTGTTAGAGTGTCTTGAGGATAGCTAGACTAGTCCGTTGTTCTTACTGACACCGTACCATCCGTGGACTGTACTGTACAGCCAGCGCTTGGTACGCTTACTTCTTTTGACAAATGTACATATTGTAAGTGGGCAGCGGCGGCGTGGAGGGGAGGGATTCTTCATAGATATATTAGATTTGATTAGATTTGATATATATTTTAGTGATTGAAATACTTTTCGGTGGCGGCTTTGTATATATATATATATATATATATATATATATACTGTATATATAACCCTCCCTAAGAAGAGTTCTGGTGACAGCCCAGGCTTGCGTACCAGCGGAAATCTCAACTGACTGGTTTTTTTGTTTGTACCGATCATAATTTATTCACGTTTATGCTCCTCAGAATGTGTTTCCGGTTGCTCTTCTCTGTCTCTGTTGACCCTTTAACGATACGCCAACTCCTCCAACTCCTCCACTTAAAAACTGCTTTGAGATATTTTGAGGTTGTTTTATTTTCATGCGCAAATTGAAAAATGTGCATAAAAACTAGTGGATGGAAACGTTATTGTCTGTCTGTCTGTCTGTCTGTCTGTCTGTCTGTCTGTCTGTCTGTCTGTCTGTCTCTCTCTCTCTCTCTCTCTGTCTCTCTCTGTCTCTCTCTCTCTCTCTCTCTCTCTCTCTCTCTCTCTCTCTCTCTCTCTCTCTCTCTCTCTCTCTCTCTCTCTCTCTCTCTCTCTCTCTCTCTCTCTCTCCATGTCTGCTCATGTCCTCGTCCAGGGTGACGGTGAGGGCTGGCTGTCCAACACAAGTATATATTCGACGATAAATATATAGTGTATATATATATATATGTATATATATATAGATATATATATATATATATATGTATGTATATATAGATATATATAGAGGATATATGAATGTCATTTGAACAGAGAACAGTGCATAGCCAGCACTGTGGGGATGTGTGTTGTGTTTGGCTTGGAGTGATGAATCCATCATGGAGGGTTTGGTTGTAGCGGTTGGTTTCAAAGCAACCAATCAGAGGCAACAAAGGTGAGCAATGGTGGAACCTCCTGATGAATCGCCTGATCTCTCTCTGGGGGGGGGGGTCGAGTGTGTGCGTGTGTGTGTGTGTGTGTGTGTGTGCGTGTGTGTGTGTGTGTGTGTGTGTGTGTGTGTGTGTGTGTGTGTGTGTGTGTGTGTGTGTGTGTGTGAAAATGTGTTGTGTCTTGATGCTGCTCTTTGTGTGTGTGTGTGTGTGTGTGTGGTGAGCATGTGTTGTTTATTGCTGTGTGTGTGTGTGTGTGTGTGTGTGTGTGTGTGTGTGTGTGTGTGTGTGTGTGTGTGTGTGTGTGTGTGTGTGTGTGTGTGTGTGTGTGTGTGTGTGTGTGTGTGTGTGTGTGTGTGTGTGTGTATGTGTGTGTTTGTGTGCAGGGCTGGACTGGGACAAAAATTAGGCCCTGGCATTTTTGGCCCACTGTTGATTGGGCCAGCCCAATCAACACAAGTGTGTGTGTGTGTGGTGAGCATGTGTTGTTTATTGCTGTGTGTTGTAATGGAAAAATCATATGTTGTCCCTTCTATCACTCTCTGTTTCTTTGACCTTGTGACCCCCCTATGTAATTCTCCCTATCACCCTTTTGTCCTATTGTCCTGAAGGGTTCTTATCCTTATCCTTATCCTCATCCTGCTTGACCAACTGTAATGTTTATCTCACAGCGGGGGACAGTGGCTATTGCAGTCTACAGCTGTTGAGGGGGGGTTGGCATACAACTATTGAGCTGGATCAAAGGCTTGGCCGCTCCTGGTTCAACACCTCTGGCTTCCTCTGCCTGCACGAGAGTTCCTCTGTTCCCGTGCTGGGGATGGGGCTGGTGGAGCCAGGTGGTCAAGACTTGCATCATTGGGGTGAAAGACAGTATCTTAGGGGCAGTCCTAAGGAGGGATAAATACTGAGTGTTGCCAGCATTACGGCGGACTTCCCTATCCTCACCTCATAGGATTCGGGGCTCCCGACAAAGCTTTGTCTGTCTGTTTGTCTGACTGTCTGTCTATATGTCTGTTTTGCTACTTGACTACTTGACTACTTGACTACTTGACCACTTGACTACTTGTCTACTTGTCTATTTGGATATGTTCATTGTGTTTCTGCTTGCTTGATAAATCTTCAAACTTAATTGAGTTCATGCGTGACAGTTCTTATTGATTGATAATTTGCCTTCTTATTCACGTAAATTTCCACCACAATTTGGTGTCAGAAGTGGGATCGTCACTCTCATCGCGGTAGGATACCCGGACGCAGACCGCGGCTGGTTAATCACCCCTTCGGGCATCACAGGGAGGAGTCGACTGTTTGGTCCGTGGAGACGCCGGTTGAGGTCGACGATCTTTTGGTTATGGTGAGAAATACGCGTGAATACTTAATGGCCAGCCGTTAGAGGTGAATTGCATACATCATTTGGAGCTTTTTTTAACCAAGGTTTAGTAAAAACCTGGATTAGCGCAGACGTGTGTTAATATTTCGTGAGTGCCGGCTGCCCAGGGACAGCCAGGTTGTCCAGGGACACTCCATGAATGCGTGTGAGTGTTAGAGGTACCTGGTGAGTGTGTGAGTGAAAGTCACAGGCCGAGTGTCCAGGGACACTGGATGAATGTAGTGTCCAGGGACACTGACTGAAAGAGGGTACAGACTGAAAGAGAGTGACTGGTGTCCGTATTCCAGGGAGTACGTTGACATTTAAAGGGCACTACATATCCGTATTCCAGGGAGTACGTTTATGAAAGTCGTATATACGCCGTATAAGCCTTTAATGTGTGCAATGTACACCTGGCGGTGGATAAAATAGTATAACTTTTAAGAGCTGTCACTGAGGTAAATGAACGCAATTTAAATAAAATTAGAGGTCTGAAAGATATTGGAAACAATTATTATTTGTTAAAACGATTATTTGTTAAAAAAGATTAATTTTGCAGGGCGCAACACGGTGATCTATCTATCTATCTATCTATCGATCCACATTCTCTTTCTTTCTCTCTCTCTCTCTCTCTCTCTCTCTCTCTCTCTCTCTCTCTCTCTCTCTCTCTCTCTCTCTCTCTCTCTCTCTCTCTCTCTCTCTCTCTCTCTCTCTCTCTGTGTGTTCAGGGAATACAACATTGAAACTACGATTCGGAATAGAACTCTAAACTAAAGTTCATAAAAAATATGATAAAATAATGACAATAATAGAATAATAACATTTGGGTTCGCAGGGAGCGAGGGAGGATGGCAAGGCAGAGGTTACATGAGAAGGCATTTTGGGGGGAAGGTTTTACACTCTGTACTAGGATAGAGGGCCCCGGGGGGCCCATAGGGTGTCTGGGTGTAACTCAGTTAGCTAATTTAATTGTCAGAATATAAGGGACGAATAGGCAGGGCCATAATGACTGTTCTTTTGAGTCAACTACCCAGGCTAAGGTGGACCTGGACCTTGACTGCCCTCCCCCAGCGACCCTACCAGCGGCCCAGCCAACCTGCTACTACCACTGCAGCAAGCCACGAGTGAAGCTGACCGATGTCATGACGAGAGACATGACCATAAGCAAGGCGCACAGAGTTGGCCAGCAACCGAACCAACACGGAGGCAAGAACTTTACTTTGAAAAGCGGTTACACTGGCTCCGGCACAAACGGCAGCTTCGAGTGTATAACCGCAATAAAGAAGGACACTTTGCAAAAGATTGCCCGGAGGAAAGCCGATTCAACCAGAGGCGTGGCCACAGTGATGATCATGATTCCAAACGCAACCAGCGCAGAGGGTCCAGCTGACTGGCGGGGAGGAGCAGGAGGGCGACGGGTCCACCAGAGCTGAGGTCAACGAACAGGGAAGTGACACACGTAGACATGCAGCAACACACACACACATGAGGGAAGCCATGGGCATTAGGAGCACGACACACACCACAAACAGACACATACGTACTGTATATCTAGAACATATTGATCCAAAGGATGTTGCCTTTTCTATAATTGATTAATATTACAATTTGCAATGGTATTTAATTTGGGAAAATACAACTTGTCAATAACCTGACCCTAACCCTGACTCCAACCACTAACCCTAAAAAAGAGCAATGTTGATATCAATCATGTTAATGAGGTTAATATGTTGATGTTGAAGGATCCGTATGATACTGAGGGGATTGCTCATTTTGTACATGAATACAAGTAGAATACGTTTGTATTGCACATGAGCTGATATACAACTAAAGAGTATAATAAAATAACAGCTATATAAAATGATAATGTTACTTGCAATGGAGGCAATGCTGTGTTGCTGTTGACAAAGTGATTAAACCTTAAATGGTTCAAATTGACCGGAACCTTTTATGAAACTTAAATTAAAAACCTACTAACCCTATATGATTGCTTTGAATAGGACAGCGCCAATCAGAATGTTAAGGAAGACTGTTTATTTCTAAAATATGTAAACAAAGGTGTGACATTTTACTTAGGAAAAAGAAAAGAAAAGTGGAGGCCAGGATAGACCAATACAATTATTTCACTGAGAACACCCTTTAACTAATCTGGATTCATGTTATCAGGTTCTATAAGAACTGTTTTAATAATGTTATGGTAAAACTTTAAGGTTTGCTATTTTAAGATTACAATTTTCGCACAATTAGGAAAAGTTTTTTTTATAATTTCATTTCTGGATACTTGGTCAGTGCGTGCTAGCAGACATTTAGGAGGAAATCACTTAAGGTGCTCGTCTAACTGGGACAGGGTGAACCAAGCGGTCCCTGCTTATCAGTTGTCAAGTGAAGATTCCCTTCCCCCGTCCTTTCCTCCCCTTGTAGTGATCTCTAGCTTCTCCTTGGTGTCTGGCGAGAGGCAGGCTGACTGGTTTCTTGATGCACAGGATAAAGCTCCTCTTGTGTTTTCTTCAAGGGATAACTCACAAAATATGAGCACATGTTTTGTTTGTTTTGTATTATTTTTGGTTTGTTTTTTTGTTTTTGTCATTCCTAGATTCGACATCTCAGCAGAAAATCTGAGTTCAGACGGTCAAGCGGTAGCCGTTGTGTCAGTTACATAGACAATTCTATCATCTCAAACTTGGAGGTATATCGACTCAACACATGTTGTAATGATGTCCCATTCATGGTTTATACGGGTGTGAGAAAAAGGAGGGGGTGTGAATGGCCCTAGACAGGGGGCTTTGCCTCCCAGCATGGTAGTTTCCATATTATGATAAGTTGACACATGGGAGGGACCATGTGTCAAGAGGAGGGAGGAAGACTGCCCAACACCAATATATTCAAAGGACGTCTCAAATTACTCACAAATTTTTCTCACACACATTTTTTGGGTGATAATGATTACCATAAAGAAGGTCAAAGTGTAATGAATACTGTGTAAGGAACAACTTTTTTTCATCACAAACAGATTGTGGTTTTCTTGGACGCTTTGCTACTCCCTAGGCCACTGGCAGCTGTAAAAAGTGAAGTTCATGTGAGAAATCAAGATGATGTGTCTAAAGGAAATGATAGAGTAGACAGAGCTGCAAAAGTGGCAGCATTAAGACAGGAAATGCATAGTACTAACGTGCACACTCCACTGGAAGTACCTCCTCTCTCCCTACAGGAGGTCCAACAATAGGCGGATGCAAATGAGAAGAACCACTGGACAAAGAGTGGTTCTATCAAAAGGGAGGGGGTGTGGGTTGGACCATTCCAAATCCTCATTACTCATGCGACAGTGAAGGTGGAGGGACGAGCCACGTGGGTTCACGAGTACCACTGCAAATGTTCACCATCACCAGCAGGAGACCACAGGCCTCTAAGCCAGGAAGAGAAGTAGCTCAATACACTAGATGATGAATATGGCTCTAACTATATACATGATACACATACATATTGGAACTGTGCTAACCATTCTTATTGTAGGTCCTATCCTAGGGTGGGAGAGGCAAAACCTCCCTAGAACAGACGACCTGACTTACGAGAGCACGTCGCCCTAACACACATAACATATATCATCCTGATCCACACGTACGCCGCCAATATGTGGTGGAGAAATGCTAATAATACGAGATCAACTGGTAAATCAAATTGTTATGTCTGTTCCATAATGCCAACGTCATCTCATGCACCCCCAATCATGTCTAGGAAGATGACTCACAGTGTGGCCGGGTGTCTAATGATGATGGGGACAGCATTACCGAGTAATGATTTTGCAAAGTTTGACCCGACGATATCGCTAAATAACATAGACTCCGACTACACAAATGTAACCGTACATGTGGCCCCACAGGAGGCGCATCCTAGTTCCCTCGTGACGGTAACAATAGATCCAGAGATGACCTTTGACATGTGTGTAGTAGCAGTTGGGTTCCAACCGCTTGGAGATATACACGTGGATAAATGCATGAAGATATTTTCCTTTTGCACGTTTAAAGGCACGACTAAAACAACACAGATGGCGTCAAGCGAGTACGATACACGCATGGCAATACCGATACCCCCAGGCACCAGCAGTTCTCAGTGTGCGTTAATGGTACCAGGCCCACGAGGAACCAGGGTCGTAGAGGGTCTGTGGTGGCTGTGTGGATCTAGGGTCTATCACAGCCTCCCGAACGACTGGTCTGGTCTTTGCGCACCAATATCAATTACAGACCAGACATACATCATTACGGCAACCCCGGTATTAAAAGTTTGGCGAGAAAAGTGAGCGGTATATTTAAAAAAAGCATGATGGAATGTTGGGAACCGACGTCCCCAACGATTTCAAAATATAGACGACCGCACAACATTTTCGGTCTTGCACTATTTCCACAACTAGGCATGGGTAAGCTTCTTCTTATGACAGAGACAACTAACTATCGACTTCAATCGTTTGTTAACAGCACACTAGCCTCCGTTGGGGCGATCAAGGAGGAACTAACTAGCTTACGGTTGGTTGTAATGCAAAATAGAATGGTCTTGGACCAGCTGACAGCGTCTTCAGGAGGGGTTTGTGGTGTTGTGGGTTCATCATGTTGCACATATATTCCAGACAACGATGCGGATGGCAAGGAGATAGACCAAGCAATGCAGAACCTGACAGCCCTTCGCGACGCCATGAGCGAGGACAATATCGCTGCAGACGATGACTGGCTACGGGGCATACTTTCGTCCTGGAAACACTGGCTAGTAATGATAGGTATTTGGGTAGGGGGACTCTTGGTGTTACTTTGCATATGTTCAATGTGTGGGATTCCCTGCATGCGGAATCTGGTAGATAAGGCCATAAACAAAAGGGAGGCACACGTCCTCATGAAGTGGAATGCTGATAGCGACGACTGGACTCCACCATTCGTGGACGTTAACTTGGCACATCTGAATGAATAGGGATCCTGAACCTTTCCCCTAATCTATGATCATTGAGGAGGGACGGTGGGGGGAAGTTCCCCCTAAGGTCCCAAGTCGCAGAACCGTGATCATGAAGGTGGGGTAAGAGGAGGCATTGCTATTCACTAAGATGGGGACCTCACTGGTGTGTGCCAAACTGAATCCCCTACCGCATATGAAATGTGTTTAATGGATTGAATATGTGTTCTGTTTTTTTCCTTCCCCTAAATGGATGGGATGAACTTTATTTGTAACTAATTATTTTACTGTGATGCACAGTTGATGCCTGGCTATGCAAATGTATTAAATTGTTATGAATCATTCAAATCATCAATGAAGGTTTTTCCATTTAAGATTGTTGTGATAATTATGATGATAATAATCAAAAGGGAGGAAATGTAATGGAAAAATCATATGTTGTCCCTTCTATCACTCTCTGTTTCTTTGACCTTGTGACCCCCCTATGTAATTCTCCCTATCACCCTTTTGTCCTATTGTCCTGAGGGGTTCTTATCCTTATCCTTATCCTCATCCTGCTTGACCAACTGTAATGTTTATCTCACAGCGGGGGACAGTGGCTATTGCAGTCTACAGCTGTTGAGGGGGGGTTGGCATACAACTATTGAGCTGGATCAAAGGCTTGGCCGCTCCTGGTCCAACACCTCTGGCTTCCTCTGCCTGCACGAGAGTTCCTCTGTTCCCGTGCTGGGGATGGGGCTGGTGGAGCCAGGTGGTCAAGACTTGCATCATTGGGGTGAAAGACAGTATCTTAGGGGCAGTCCTAAGGAGGGATAAATACTGAGTGTTGCCAGCATTACGGCGGACTTCCCTATCCTCACCTCATAGGATTCGGGGCTCCCGACAAAGCTTTGTTTGTCTGTTGTCTGTCTGTTGTCTGACTGTCTGTGAATTTGTCTGTTTGGCCACTTGTCTACTTGTATCTGTTCATTGTGTTCTGCTTGCTTGATAAATCTTCAAACTTAATTGAGTTCATGTGTGACAGTTCTTATTGATTGATAAATTGCCTTCTTATTCACGTAAATTTCCACCACAACACACATATATATAAATACCCACACACACACATACACACAGGCATATAGACACGCACACACACACACACACACACACACACACACACACATATATATAAATACCCACACACACACATACACACAGGCATATAGACACGCACACACACACACACACAAACACACACACACACACACACACATTTGTAAATAAAGACACATATACGCACACACACATAGAAGTACACAGACATACACACATAGAACCACACATAAACACAAACACATTTATATAATTACACACGCACACATATACAGTATACACACACACAGGTACACACACACACGCATATATATAAAAACCCACACATAGAAATTCACACACATACACATATAAATACACAAACACACACACCATATGTATACACACACACACACTTATATAAATACACACACACACATTTATGCACACATGCACACAAACACACATATTTATATACATAAACACACACACACACATGTGTGTTTCACATATAGAAGTACACACACACACACCCACACATAGAAGTATACACTCACATACAAAAACACACACCCACACAGAAGTACACACACATGCACAGAAGTACACACACATGCACACAGACGCATATATAAAATGATACTCACATATATGGAAACACACACACACATGCATGATGCATGCACACACACACATAGAAACTTAGATTACACACAGGCATATAGAAGTACACACACACATTTATAAGTGCACCCACACATACACACACATATTTATATACATATACACACACACATATATAGAAATGCACACACACTTATTTATATACACATACACTCACACACATATAGTAGTACACACACAAAATGACACACACACACACATATTTATAAAAACACGCGCACACACACACACACACACACACACACATACAGTATACAGACACACAAACAAATGTTGAAATACACAAATTGAAATATACATCACAATACAAACACAATACAAGCACACACCCACACCACATATTTATACACACACACTTATAGAAATACACACACACACACACACGCACACACACAAACATAAATACACACACATTCACAAATAGAAATACACGTTCACATATACAAATTCACACACACACACACCCACATACCCACACACACAAACACACTTACACATACACACGCACACACATAGAAATACAGACACACATGCATATTCAGTGTTCACACACACACACACACAAACACATATATAAGTACACACACACACACACACACACACACACATATTTCTATATCAATACATGAGCACACACACACACACACACACACACACACACACGGTGGTGAGGGTGGAGGAGGTGAGATGGTCTAACCTGACTGACTGGGGTCTGTTGGTTAGGAAGTCTAGTAACCAGTTACAAACTGAGGGGTTGATGTCAAGGTTCTTGGTTTTCATGAGGTCACCAAGTTTGAAGATGAGTTTGGAGGGGATGATGTGTTGAATGCTGAGCTGAAGTCTATGAACAGCCTTCTCACCTGGGTGTTGCTCTCATCCAGGTGGGAGAGAGAGGAGTGAAGGGCTGAGGAGATGGCGTCCTCCGTGCTCCTGTTCTCACGGTAGACAGATTGGTGTTTATCCAGTGAGGGTGAGAGGCCAGATTAGAGGAGAGCCAGGACCAGCCTCTAGAAGCACTTCATGATGATGGGGGTGAGGGCAACAGGGTGGAAGTCAGTGAGGCTCGCTGCAGAGGAGGGTTTAGGCACTGGCACAATGGAGGTGGTTTTAAAGCACACGGGGACAACTGCCTGAGCTAGTGACAAGTTGAACATGTTAGTAAGGACCTCGGTCAGCTGCTCAGCGCAGTTCCTGAGCACGCCACCGGGGGCGCCATCAGGACCAGCTGCCTTATGAGCATTTGTTCTGCTCAGTGCCGCACGCACGTCTGTGGGGGAGAGGGGGAGGGGCTGGTGGTCAGCGGGGAGAGGGGGAGGGGCTGGTGGTCTGTGGGGGAGAGGGGGAGGGGCTGGTGGTCTGTGGGGGAGAGGGGGAGGGGCTGGTGGTCTGTGGGGAGAGGGGGAGGGGCTGCTTGGTCAGTGGGGGAGAGGGGGAGGGGCTGGTGGTCTGTGGGGGAGAGGGGGAGGGGCTGGTGGTCTGTGGGGGAGAGGGGGAGGGGCTAGTGGTCTGTGGGGGAGGAGCCCTGGTGGGCGGTTGGGTTGTTCCGGTCGTAGCGAGCAAAACAATGATTGAGTTGATCAGGGAGGGATGAGTCGGTGGTTGGGGGGTTGAGTTGTTGGAGGGTTTATAATCCGTGATGGCCTGGATGTCCTGCCACATGCGTCGGGGATCGGGGTTGTTGAAGTGGTCTTCAACCCTTCCCTTGTGTATGAGCTTGGCCTGCTTGATGCCCTTTTTCAGATTAGCCCTGGCTAATTATTATAACTGAAGATATATTAATGTCACGTAATATTCATATCTCCTAAACCCCAAATAAGCTCTATGTTTCTATGTAGGCCTTCCATGACTCTGAAGTCTCACTTAACCGTCATGCTTTAACATCCAGGGCCGATGCATTTAAACATCACAAGTCTATTAAGAATCAAACCTTTAATGACCTGAGAAGTGGTGTATCACAGACTGACCCTGATATCCTGGTGGACTGAAACGGGTCTTAACATAACTCTGAGGTTTCCTACGTGACGCTGGATATGTTCATCTGTTACTGTTTAAACTGATGTCACGGTACCCAATTAGTTTGAGTTAATTGCTCTGAAAGTTAACTTGGTAATAATACATTCCCGTGATGAGTGTATACAGACCACCCTCAGCTGTCTCTAGTTCAATTCATAAACTAGCAGACTTCCGTACTGCGTACAATAACTCAGCCACGCTGGTTCTTGGTGACTTTCCCTCCAGTTGGTGGATGAACGATGCACATGGTTTAGAGGAGATGTGAGACCATCTCCATCTGTCACAGCTGATTGATGAGCCATTCTGTCCAATAGGAAGGACACAATGACTCTGGAGTTTAGTGCTTGGCTTTAGTGACCGCTGGCCTCCGTAAGACTGGAACATCAAGCTCTAGGATTGATACTTAATGAAATGTAAACACTTTAAATGAACATCAAGCTCTAGGATTTATACTACGATAAATGTAAAACAACTAGACTATAAATAACAAGATAAAACACTTTAAATGAACAGTCTGAAATAACTTAGTAATACATTTAAATCCTCCTTGAGTAAAGCTAAGGCCAATTATGACGTGGAATGAATCTCTAGCTGTTCTACAAATCCGTCAACATTCTGGAAAGCAGTGAAGGTAAACCATAACAAGTCCACTATATCTGTTCCTTCTCCTTTTACGCTTAATGACTGCTTCATAAATAAGATACCAGAGATTAGCTTTGGACACGCACTTTGCTCCTGCCATAAATGTGTTTGCTATGAGGTATGCAGGATGGGCTCTGAGTGGTGAACCATTGGCTCATGATCCCTCCTTAAACCAGACCTCTCAGTTCACTCTACAGGCCTTTATTCACTCTCTGGTTCAGGAAGGACTTCAATCTATCTCTTCTGATCCTTTAGTCTGGAAATAAGTCATTTAGAATATAGTCCTGTCACATGTAGTCCCACTGGATAAAGGCGTGAGAAAAATTATCTCAATAACTATTGGCCAATTTCCACATTGTCCCTTCTTGCTCATATCCTGGAGTCCTTAGTTAATAATCAGCTCACCTCTCAAAAGATGGTGTGTTATGACAGCACCAGTCAGGGTTCAGAGGTCAACGTGGAACTGTCACTGACACTATCTTGGTATCTGGCTGGATCACGAAGTGAGTCACCAAAGCTAAAGTTCATCAGGAAGTGGATGGTTGAGGCTGTTATGTTATCTGGAGACACGCCTCCACTCGTAAAGCCCTAGATTCAGGTCATCCTCCTCTCCAAGATGTGTTCCCCTCATGACGGTTATTCCACACCCCATTGGTTCTTGTAAGAAGAGCTTGGTGGACATCCCTAACAGTAAGACATCGGTATCTCCTTGTTCACCAAGCCCGCTTCAAGTGATTGGCTGATGCTCAAAGTACTGTTGTGGATTATTCATACCCGGTTTGTGAGCGATGGAATACAGAGTATCTTTAGGAGGAGACTGTTGTCTTTTAATGAATATTTAATACAATAGAGCATAAAATAACATAAAAGGTATATGTTAGAAACCAATGTAAAGTTTAACAAAGATAAAATATAACAAATGGTTCGGTCTGGACAGAAGTCTCAGTTCACACAGAATGCAATCTAGTGTGGATGGAGTGAGCCCCGAGGGGAAGTAACCAGGGCTGATGTAGCATGGATGCTCTTTGTCCTGTCAGCCGCTTGACCTGAAACATCTGAAGGTGCTTCTGCTTCCTGTCACGACAGGGGATTGACAAGGCCTCAAAGACATGTTGTTAGGGCCTCAAAGACATGTTGTTAGGGCCTCAAAGACATGTTGTTAGGGCCTCAAAGACATGTTGTTAGGGCCTCGTGTCCTTGGGTAATCGTGCGGCCAACAGAGCATTGGGACCTGCTGATAGGCCCTTCATCAACAGGACGGAAACAACTTGACTAAAAGTAATTTACCATTACAACAGTAGTAGTAGTAGTAGTAGTAGTAGTAGTAGTAGTAGTAGTTGTAGTAGTAGTAGTAGTAGTTGTAGTAGTACTATAGTACGAGCAGAAGTCGTAGTACTTTAGTAGTAGTACTATAGTAGTAGTAGTAGTAGTACTATAGTAGTAGTAGTACTATAGTATTAGTAGTAGTACTATAGTAGTTGTAGTAGTAGTAGTAGTAGTAGTAGTACTATAGTAGTAGTAGTAGTAGTAGTACTATAGTAGTAGTAGCCGTACTGCACTTTTCTCTGGCAAGTGTTTTTGGAAAGGGAGCAAAGGGAGGATGGTCCTCCCTTTCCTCCCTTTCCTTCCTTTCCTCCCTTTCCTCCCTTTGCTCCCTTTGCTCCCTTTCCTCCCTTTCCTTCCTTTCCTCCCTTTCCTCCCTTTCATCCCTTTCCTCTGATTTATATGAAGGTTGTTCATATAAATGTGTGTGTATTTATATACATGTGTGTGTGTATTTATATAAATGTGTGTGTGTATTTATATACATGTGTGTGTGTATTTATATAAATGTGTGTGTGTATTTATATACATGTGTGTGTATTTATATAAATGTGTGTGTGTATTTATATAAATGTGTATGTGTGTATTTATATAAATGTGTGTGTGTATTTATATAAATGTGTGTGTGTATTTATATAAATGTGTGTGTGTGTGAGAAATGGTTTAAATTGTGTTTATTGACGGATGTCAGCGTCCATGTGTGGCTGTTCAGTGTTGTTATCTGTTTTGTGATCGCTTGGTTCAAAGAACCAGGATTGGTGTGGCCACGAGACGGGGGCGGGGCCACGAGCCGGGGGCGGGGCCACGAGATGGGGGCGGGGCCACGAGACGGGGGCGGGGCCACGAGATAGACTTGAGAGAAACCTTTAACCCTAAAGCCAGGCAGCAGGAGGTGGAGGCAGCTCCTCTCTTTGTGGAGACTAAGGAAACAAGCCTTATAAACTAAACGGTGGACAGCGTTATAAGGTGAGTAGTGAGTGTTGACCAAGGGGTTAAAGAGTATGTCTCTAAACTTGTTATGCACCAGGGAGCCGGTTCAAACTGGAATACTTTGGTGATTTATTTTAAAAGACATTTACCATTGTTAAGTTAATGTAGTATCATATGTATATTATATGTTTATATGTTTAACAAACCTAACTTGAATGAACTTTTTTATTTAGTCTTGTGTTAGCTCTCTTCTTCTGGTAACTTAATGTGTGTGTGTGTGTGTGTGTGTGTGTGTATGTGTGTGTGTTAGTGTGTGTATGTGTGTGTGTGTGTTTGTGTGCGTGTGTGTGTGTGTGTGTGTGTGTGTGTGTGTGAGAGAGAGAGAGAGAGAGACACACCTGTGTGTCCTTTACCCTAATCATGTTGTATAACAGCCATAAAACATGGCTTTGATAAGCAGCCTCATATCTTAAGATGTATTAATCATTTATCAGACAGCTTCACACAAAGATACTGACAGTGAACACATGGGATTAAGGAGCAGGTAGGGGTCGGAGGTCATGAAGGAGCAGGAAGGGGTCCGAGGTCATTAAGGAGCAGGTAGGGGTCAGAGGTCATTAAGGAGCATGTAGGGGACAGAGGTCATTATGGAGCAGGTATGGGTCAGAGGTCATTAAGGAGCAGGTAGGGGTCAGAGGTAATTTAGGAGCAGGTAGGGGTCGAAGGTCATGAAGGAGCAGGAAGGGGTCCGAGGTCATTAAGGAGCAGGTAGAGGTCAGAGGTCTTTAAGGACCTTTACCTCACTCACCCCACATCCTGCTTGGTAGTATAGTCCTCAGGGTTAACCTGAAGTGACTCACTAACCCCACATCCTGCTTGGTAGTATAGTCCTCAGGGTTAACCTGAAGTGACTCACTAACCCCACATCCTGCTTGGTAGTATAGTCCTCAGGGTTAACCTGAAGTGACTCACTAACCCCACATCCTGCTTGGTAGTATAGTCCTCAGGGTTAACCTGAAGTGACTCACTAACCCCACATCCTGCTTGGTAGTATAGTCCTCAGGGTTAACCTGAAGTGACTCACTAACCCCACATCCTGCTTGGTAGTATAGTCCTCAGGGTTAACCTGAAGTGACTCACTAACCCCACATCCTGCTTGGTAGTATAGTCCTCAGGGTTAACCTGAAGTGACTCACTAACCCCACATCCTGCTTGGTAGTATAGTCCTCAGGGTTAACCTGAAGTGACTCACTAACCCCACATCCTGCTTGGTAGTATAGTCCTCAGGGAAGCAGCATGTGAGGCTCACAGCAGGAGTCACAGTGATAACTGAACTGAGATCAGTCTAAGCTTGGTATCTGAAACTGAAGATTCTACTATTCCCTGAATTCTGTCTTAACATCTCCGGTTAACCTGCAAATCCAGCTTCTTGAAATCGGCTGGGTCTCCGGTCTACTATGAATGAGGAGAGAGAGGAGGGGGATCCTACCTCTAAAAGCGCTCTGTCTGGGGAACATGGCCGCCAGAGCAGAGCTAACAGGTGAGAAGAGGATCTCTAAGTGTCTGTGACTGTGGTCCATCTCAGAGCTCAGCAGTGATGTATCAGGACACCATCGTTAGTGTCAGTAAAAGCTGTGTGTGTGTTGTGTTGAAGACCAGAGCAGAAGGAGAGAGCAGACTCCCCTGGACCCAGCTGTGTCTCCATGAAGAGTGACTGGTCTATGGATCCACCTGTTAAGTTTAAAGATGGGAATCAGTCTATTAAGAAGAGGTGAGGAGTCAGCTGAGATTATAATTATACAGTATCTATTTAACATCCATAAATAGAGTGGAGAGGGAGGAGATTCAAAAAGAGAGAGTGTGTGTGTGTGTGTGTGTGTGTCGTGTGATGTATCAGGACACCATCGCTAGTGTCAGTAAAAGCTGTGTGTGTGTTGTGTTGAAGACCAGAGCAGAAGGAGAGAGCAGACTCCCCTGGACCCAGCTGTGTCTCCATGAAGAGTGACCGGTCTATGGAACTACCTTATACCTTTAAAGACGGACGCACCTCCAGAGAGGAGAGGTAGGAGTTTCAAACAGACAGTGTGTGTGTGTATGTGTGTGCGTGTGTGTGTGTGTGTGTGTGTGTGTGTGTGTGTGTGTGTGTGTGTGTGTGTTTGACAGTGTGTCATTTAAAGATGGGAATCATCATCGTCTATTGAGAAGAGGTGAGGATTCATCTGAGATTATTAATATACCGTATATATTGAACATCCATAGATAGAGAGGAGAGGGAGGAGTTTCAAACAGGTGATGAAAACTGACCACTTGGTTGCTACCAGACTCTGCTAATACTGATGTTTTGACTTCAGGAGAAATAATACAATCATACATTTGTGTGTGTGTGTGTGTGTGTGTGTGTGTATGTGTGTGTGTTCTCCACAGTCGACACCAGGAGAGGTCAAAGGTTACCAGTGCTCGGTCTGTACAGCAGCATCAAACAGAGCTGATCAAGGTGTGTAAAAGTCCAACAAGACATTAGCCTTCAGCTCTACATGAACATTAAAAAGCATCTCTTGTGGTGCTCAGAGTCTCCAGGCTTCCCTCTTTAGACCAGACGTGAATCAAGGACAGATGCTTCTGATGTCCTCAGCTCACAGGAAAGTTCTCATTCATGTTCTGTTCCAGAGGGCTGAGGAGAACGCACACGCTTTTCTAGACCAGGAGCTGAAGAAGCTCTGGAGGGTTCTCTTCCCACATGACCCACAAGGCTCAGAGAGTCAGAGGGAGGAGGAGGAGGAGGAGGAGGAGGAGGAGGAGGAGGAGGAGGAGGAGGAGGATGGGAAGAACGAGGAGCAGAGGAGGCGCGCCATAGAGGGAGTGACAGACATCACACTGCTCTGCCTTATGGAGATGAACCAGGAGGAACTGGCCGACATACTGAGGAGTGGTAAGAGACTCTTATTTAGAAAACATAAAAGAGACTCTTATTTAGAAAACATAGAAGAGACTCTTATTTAGAAAACACAGAAGAGACTCTTATTTAGAAAACATAGAAGAGACTCTTATTTAGAAAACATAGAAGAGACTCTTATTTAGAAAACACAGAAGAGACTCTTATTTTGAAAACATAGAAGAGACTCTTATTTTGAAAACATAGAAGAGACTCTTAGTTAGAAAACATAGAGGAGACTCTTATTTAGAAAACATAGAAGAAACTCTTATTTAGAAAACATAGATAATCTTATTTTGAAAACAGAAGAGACTCAAACAGAGACTTGTTTAAAATATTTCTACATTTCTATCTTTTCCAGATAAATCTCCTCTTGGAGGTTAAATGGTTTGATCCAGATGTGTAGGGTTAATGTGAGGCTTTCAGGTTGAGTGGTTTAATCCAAGGGCAGATATGTAGGGTTATTGTAGGGGCTTTTAGCTTTAGTGGTTTAATCCAGATATTTAGGGTTATTGTTTGTGTGGGTCTATTTGGTTAAAGAATGTTACACAATATACTGCAGATCAACAGCCTGTCAACATACCTGAAGAGATGCAACACTATCTTGTTATATCAGCATATCAAGTCAGGAATAGTAATAGTATAGTATTAGTTAATTATAATGTATTATAGTACTGTCATTACACCAATCATATTGTTGTGTCAATATCACGTATAAGACTTCTGGTTTCTCTCATTTAGGAACTGCTGCAGTCCAGTGCCAACATAACATCAAGTCTCATCTGATCAGTTCAGGCGTGTGTTTGAGGGAATCGCTAAAGCAGGACAGTCAATAGATCTGAATGACTTCTACACAGAGCTCTTCATCACACAGAGAGTCAGTGGAGAGGTCAACAAGGAACATGAGGTCAGACTGATTGAAACAGCTTCCAGGAAACCAGCCAAGGAGGAAACACCAATCAAACTTGAAGACATCTTTAAACCCTTACCTGGACAAGATCAATCAAGCAGAACCATAATGACAACTGGAGTGGCGGGCATTGGTAAAACCATCTTAACACACAAGTTCACTCTGGACTGGGCTGAAGGCAAAGCCAACCATGACATCCACTTCACGCTTCCCTTCACTTTCAGAGAGCTGAATTTACTGAAAGAGAAAGAGTTTAGCTTGATGGAACTTCTTCATCACTTCTATATTCAAACCAAAGGAATCCACAGATACGACCTGTTCCAAGTGGTCTTCATCTTGGACGGTCTGGATGAGTGTCGACTTCCTCTGGACTTCCAGAAAAATCCGATCTGGACCAATGTCACAAAGTCGACTTCGGTGGATGTGCTGCTGACAAACCTCATCAGGGGCGACCTGCTTCCCTCCGCTCACATCTGGATAACCACACGCCCTGCGGCAGCCAATCAGATCCCTGCTGAGTGTGTTGGCATGGTGACAGAGGTGAGAGGGTTCACCAACCCACAGAAGGAGGTGTACTTCAAGAAGAGATTCAGAGATAAGACTCTGGCCAGCACAATCATCTCCCACATCAAGAGATCCCGAAGCCTCCACATCATGTGTCACATCCCAGTCTTCTGTTGGATCAGTGCTACAGTTCTGGAGGACTTCTTCAAAACAACCCAGACAGGAGAAGTGATGCCCAACACCGTGACTCAGATGTACATCCACTTCCTGAGGGTTCAGTCCATACAGGGGGACAGGAAGTACCATGGGAGAGCTGAAACAGATCTGGAGTTCAGAGAGCAGCGAGATCATTGTTGCTCTGGGAAAACTGGCTTTTAACCAGCTGGAGAAAGGCAACCTGATTTTCTACGAGGCAGACCTGGTAGAGTGTGACATGGATATCAGAGGAGCCTCAGTGTACTCAGGAGTGTTCACCCAGATCTTTAAAGAGGAGTGTGGGCTGTATCAGGACAAGGTGTTCTGCTTTGTCCATCTGAGCATCCAGGAGTTTCTGGCTGCTCTTTATGTCTTCCTGTCCTTCATCAACACTGGTGTCAATCTGCTCTCAGAAGATCAACCAAAAACAAAGGTCCGGCTACTCAACCAGAGTGCTGTGGACAAGGCCTTACAGAGTGAGAACGGACACCTGGACATGTTCCTCCGCTTCCTCCTGGGCCTCTCTCTGGAGACCAATCAGATTCTCCTACCAGGTCTGCTGAGAAAGACAGGAAGTAGCTCATGGACCAATAAGCAAATAGTGTCTTACATCAAGAAGAAGATAAGTGGAGATATCTCTCCAGAGAGAAGCATCAATCTGTTCCACTGTCTGAATGAGCTGAACGACCGTTCTCTGGTGGAGGAGATCCAACAGTACCTGACATCAGGAAGTCTCACCAGAGTAGACCTCTCTCCTGCTCAGTGGTCAGCTCTGGTCTTCATCTTACTGTCATCAGAAGAGGAGCTGGACGTGTTTGACCTGAATAAATACTCTGCTTCAGAGGAGGGTCTTCTGAGACTGCTGCCAGTGGTCAAAGTCTCCAAAACATCTCTGTAGGTTCACTAATAACATGTATTAGAATACACAATATACACTATACTAGAATATGAAAGTTATAATAATATACAATACAACACTGTAGGTTCACTAATAACATGTATTATAATACACAATATACATACAACTAGAATATGAATTATTCTAATATACAAAACATCTCTGTAGGTTTACTAATAACATGTATTATAATACACAATATAAACTATACTAGAATATGAAAGTTATAATAATATACAATACATCTCTGTAGGTTTATTTATAAAAAAAGTATTATAATACACAATATAAATAATACCAGAATATGAAGTTAATGACATATATATTATATATATAATATTATACAATACATCTCTGTAAGTTCACTAATAACATATATTAAGTACAAAAAACAATATACTAGAAGATCAAAGTCATAACAATATACCAAACATATGATCTTGGAGCAGGCTATAGAAGGGAGCATATTTTATTTTCTAAACTACACAACATTTGGATTGTGAACCATTAGTAACAGCACCACTTCAGTAGGAAGTCCAGTAACAACTGGGTATTATACCAGGAAACACCACAACTGGGCTTTTCCCTAGTCTATTCATATTTGTGATTACTTGTTTTTCAATTTGAATGAATACTGGACAATACTGGACCAGGCTACAAATTCCACTCCTGTTAAGTCTTACCTACAGCGCTGTTAGAATTGATTAAACTTATATTTGTTATTCATAATGCTAGTAAAGACTGTGTTTTTTTGGTGGTTTTAAGTGGTTTTCATTCTAATAAGCCCTTTCAACCCAGTTCCTAACATGTTCCTGTTGATGTTGTGTGAAGGCTGAATGGCTGTCGTCTGTCAGAGAGATGCTGTGAAGCTCTGGCCTCAGTTCTCAGCTCCAACTCCTGTCTGAGAGAGCTGGACCTGAGTACCAACGACCTGCAGGATTCAGGAGTGAAGCTGCTCTCTGCTGGACTGGGGAGTCCACACTGTACACTGGAGACTCTCAGGTCAGTTGGACTCAATGAGCAAACACTTACAGCCCAGGGTTGGATATCAGAAGACATTCAACTGATTCCACGGATTGAGGAGATCTTTAGAACCAGGTGACAATCTCCATCACTAAGGACCGCAACCACTTTGGAAACCATCTCTTCTCCCCCCTACCGTCCGGTCGCTGGTTCTGCAGCATTTGTATAAGGACTACCAGGTTTAAGGATAGTTTATATCCAGAGACAGTGACCTACTAAACTGCAAGGAGTGCTGCCACAATCATAACATGTCATTAACATTACACTGTCATACCATTGTCATTAACATTACATTGTAATAAGATTGTCATTAACATTACGCGATCATAACATAGTCATTAACATTACGCTATCATAACATAGTCATTAACATTACAATATCATAACATTGTATTTAACATTACACTATCATAACATTGTCATTGAAATTACACAATCATAACATTCTCCTTAACATTACACAGTCATATAATGTCAATAACATTGTCATAACATGTCATTAACATTACACTATCATAACAGTATCATTAACATTACACTATCCTAAAATTCTATTAACATAACACTATCATTACATTCTCATTAACATTACAATATCATAACATTTTCATAAACATCACACTGTCATAACATTATCATTAATATTACATTGTCATAAGATTGTCATTAACATTACGCAATCATAACATAGTCATTAACATTACACTATCATAACATTTTCATTAACATTACACTATCATAACATTGTCATTAACATGACACTATCATAACATTGTCATTAACATTACACTATAATAACGTTGTCATTAACATTAAACGATCATAACATTTTCATTAACATTACACTATCATAACATAGTCATTAACATTACGCTATCATAACATTGTCATTAACATGACACTATCATAACATTGTCTTTAACATTACACTGTCATAACATTGTCATTAACATGAATCTATCATAACATTGTCATTAACATTACACTATCATAACATTGTCATTAACATGACACTATCATAACATTGTCTTTAACATTACACTGTCATTACATTGTCATTAACATGACTCTATCATAACATTGTCATTAACATTACACTATCATAACATTGTCATTAACATTACACTATTATAACATGTCATTAACATTACACTATCATAACATGTCATTAACATTCCACTATCATAACATTGTCATTAACATTACACTATAATAACGTTGTCATTAACATTAAACGATCATAACATTTTCATTAACATTACACTATCATAACATAGTCATTAACATTACGCTATCATAACATTGTCATTAACATGACACTATCATAACATTGTCTTTAACATTACACTGTCATAACATTGTCATTAACATGAATCTATCATAACATTGTCATTAACATTACACTATCATAACATTGTCATTAACATGACACTATCATAACATTGTCTTTAACATTACACTGTCATTACATTGTCATTAACATGACTCTATCATAACATTGTCATTAACATTACACTATCATAACATTGTCATTAACATTACACTATTATAACATGTCATTAACATTACACTATCATAACATTGTCATTAACATTACACTATCATAACATTTTCATTAACATTACACTATCATAACATTGTAATTAACATTACACTATCATAACATTGTCATTGACATTAAACATTCATAACATTCTCATTAACATTACACAGTCATATAATGTCAATAACATTGTCATAACATGTCATTAACATTACACTATCATAACAGTATCATTAACATTACACTGTCATGACATTGTCATTAACATGACACTATCATAACATTGTCATTAACATGACACTATCATAACATTGTCATTAACATTACAATATAATAACGTTGTCATTAACATTACACGGTCATAACATGTCATTAACATTACACTATCATAACATGTCATTAACATTACTCTGTCATACTTCACTGGACTTTCTTGACTCATTACACTATCATAACATGTCATTAACATTACACTATCATAACATTGTCATTAACATTACACTATTATAGCATGTCATTAACATTACACTATCATAACATGTCATTAACATTACTCTGTCATACTTCACTGAACTTTCTGGACTCATTACAGTTACTGTACTGCACTGTATTCATGATGCTGCTGCACTACTGGCACTTTAAAAAGCTTTTATATTGTATTATGTCATTTTTATTGTGTATAGTATTTTTATAGTGTAGTTATATATAAATTCATACTCAGGGAGGGAATGAGGACTAAGCGTTCTATTGTACTTGTTGCCAATGGCAAATAAATCTCTTGAATCTTGATTTACATCCATAAAAGTATCAATTCAGACTCCTAAATAATACATTTTCAGAGAAATAAGGTAACATATTTAAGATGTTATTGCCCTGATAGTATGAGGACATGTTAAATTCTGAGTTTGTTAATAGTGGTTTAAGGTGTATGTTGTATTACATTCATATTCTACTCATAGACAATAAGGTGGAATTTAGAGTTGGTTAGAAAAGTTTATCAACAGCCTTTTCCTTAAAATGTGCCATTTTAAGGAAATTGAATTATTACCTTTGCTAAATATTTGTACATATTTTAGACAGCTAACTGTTATCATTTAAATATCTATTTTTTACATTGACTACACTTCTCTTGTGCTCATTATTGAAGTAAAAGACTTGTGTTCTTTCAACCCAGTTCCTAACATGTTCCTGTTGATGTTGTGTGAAGGCTGAATGGCTGTCGTCTGTCAGAGAGATGCTGTGATGCTCTGGCCTCAGTTCTCAGCTCCAACTCCTCCAGTCTGAGAGAGCTGGACCTGAGTACCAACAACCTGCAGGATTCAGGAGTGAAGCTGCTCTCTGCTGGACTGGGGAGTCCACACTGTACACTGGAGACTCTCAGGTCAGTTGGACTCAATGAGCAAACACTTACAGCACAGGGTTTGATATCAGAATACATTCAACTGATTCCATGCATTGAGGAGATCTTTAGAACCTGGTGACCATCTCCATCACTAAGGACCACAACCACCCTGGGCACATCTCTTCTCCCCTACCGTCTGGTCGCTGGTTCTGCAGCATCCGTACAAGGACTACCAGGTTTAGGACAGTTTATATCCACAGACAGTGACCTACTGAACTGCTAGGAGTGCTAGCACTGTCATAACATGTCATTAACATTACACTATCATAACATTGTCATTAACATTACACTATCATAACATTGTCATTAACATTACACTATCATAACATTGTAATTAACATTACACTTTCATAACATTATCACTAACATTACACTATCATAACATTGTCATTAACATTACACTATTATAACGTTGTCATTAACATTACACTATCATAACATTGTCATTAACATTACACTATCATAACATTGTCAATAACATTACATTACCATAACGTTGTCATTAACATTACACTATCATAACATTGTCATTAACATTACACTATCATAACATTGTCATTAACATTACACTGTCACAACATGTCATTAACATTACACTATTATAGCATATCATTAACATTACACTATCATAACATGTCATTAACATTACACTATCATAACATGTCATTAACATTACACTATTATAGCATTTCTTAACATTACACTATTATAGCATGCCATTAACATTACACTATCTTAACATTACACTATCATAACATTGTCATTAACATGACACTATCATAACATTACACGATCATAACATTGTCATTAACATTACGCTATCATAACATGTCATTAACATTACACTATCATAACATGTCATTAACATTACACTGTCATAACATGTCATTAACATTACACTATAATAACATTGTCATTAACATTACACTATCATAACATGTCATTAACTTTACACTGTCATAACATGTCATTAACATTACACTATAATAACATTGTCATTAACATTACACTATAATAACATTGTCATTAACAATACACTATCATAACATTGTCATTAACATTACACTATAATAACATTGTCATTACCATTACACTATCATAACATTGTCATTAACATTACACTATCATAACATTTCATTAACATTACACTATCATAAAATGTCATTAACATTACACTATTATAACATTGTCATTAACATTACACGATCATAACATGTCATTAACATTACACTATCATAACATTGTCATTAACATTACACTATCATAACATTGTCATAAACATTACACTAGCATAACATGTCATTAACATTACACTATCATAACATGTCATTAACATTACACTATCATAACATGTCATTAACATTACACTATAATAACATTGTCATTAACATTACACTATCATAACATGTCATTAACAATACACTATCATAACATTGTCATTAACATTACACTATCATAACATTGTCAATAACATTACACTATCATAACATTGTCATTAACATTACACTATCATAACATTGTCATTAACATTACACTATCATAACATTGTCATTAACATTACACTATCATAACATGTCATTAACATTACACTATCATAACATGTCATTAACATTACACTATCATAACATTGTCATTAACATTACACTATCATAACATGTCATTAATATTACACTATCTTACTTTGCTGGACCTTCTGGACTCATTACAGTTACTGTACTGCACTGTATTCATGATGCTGGTGCACTACTGAAAATTTAAATTGCTTTTATATGCTTTATGTACAATTCAAAACATGTACATATCATCCATTAGTCACTTTATTGTTATTTATATTGTCATTTTTGTTTTGTATAGTATTTCTTATAGTATAGTTGTACATAAATTCATACTGCCGGAGGGAATGGGTAATAAGCGTTCTATTGTACTTGTTGCAAATGGCAAATAAATCTCTTAAATCTTGATTTACATCAATAAAAGTATCAATTCAGACTCCTAAATAATACATTTTCAGATAAATAAGGTAACATATTTAAGATGTTGTTGCCCTGATAGTATAAGGACATGTTAAATTCTGAGTTTGTTAATAGTGGTTTAAGGTGTATGTTGTATTACATTCATATTCTACTCATAGACAATAAGGTGGAATTTAGAGTTGGTTAGAAAAGTTTATCAACAGCCTTTTCCTTAAAATGTGCCATTTTAAGGAAACTTTAATTATTACCTTTGCTAAATATTTGTACATATTTTAGACAGCTAACTGTTATCATTTAAATATCTATTTTTTACATTGACTACACTTCTCTTGTGCTCATTATTGAAGTAAAAGACTTGTGTTCTTTCAACACAGTTCCTAACATGTTCCTGTTGATGTTGTGTGAAGGCTGAATGGCTGTCATCTGTCAGAGAGATGCTGTGAAGCTCTGGCCTCAGTTCTCAGCTCCAACTCCTCCAGTCTGAGAGAGCTGGACCTGAGTACCAACCACCTGCAGGATTCAGGAGTGAAGCTGCTCTCTGCTGGACTGGGGAGTCCACACTGTACACTGGAGACTCTCAGGTCAGTTGGACTCAATGAGCAAACACTTACAGCACAGGGTTTGATATCAGAATACATTCAACTGATTCCATGCATTGAGGAGATCTTTAGAACCTGGTGACCATCTCCATCACTAAGGACCACAACCACCCTGGGCACATCTCTTCTCCCCTACCGTCTGGTCGCTGGTTCTGCAGCATCCGTACAAGGACTACCAGGTTTAGGACAGTTTATATCCACAGACAGTGACCTACTGAACTGCTAGGAGTGCTAGCACTGTCATAACATGTCATTAACATTACACTATCATAACATTGTCATTAACATTACACTATCATAACATTGTCATTAACATTACACTATCATAACATTGTAATTAACATTACACTATCATAACATTATCACTAACATTACACTATCATAACATTGTCATTAACATTACACTATTATAACATTGTCATTAACATTACACTATCATAACATTGTCATTAACATTACACTATCATAACATTGTCAATAACATTACATTACCATAACGTTGTCATTAACATTACACTATCATAACATTGTCATTAACATTACACTATCATAACATTGTCATTAACATTACACTGTCATAACATGTCATTAACATTACACTATTATAGCATGTCATTAACATTACACTATCAAAACATGTCATTAACATTACACTATCATAACATGTCATTAACATTACACTATTATAGCATTTCATTAACATTACACTATTATAGCATGCCATTAACATTACACTATCTAACATTACACTATCATAACATTGTCATTAACATGACACTATCATAACATTACACGATCATAACATTGTCATTAACATTACGCTATCATAACATGTCATTAACATTACACTATCATAACATGTCATTAACATTACACTGTCATAACATGTCATTAACATTACACTATAATAACATTGTCATTAACATTACACTATCATAACATGTCATTAACATTACACTGTCATAACATGTCATTAACATTACACTATAATAACATTGTCATTAACATTACACTATAATAACATTGTCATTAACAATACACTATCATAACATTGTCATTAACATTACACTATAATAACATTGTCATTACCATTACACTATCATAACATTGTCATTAACATTACACTATCATAACATTTCATTAACATTACACTATCATAAAATGTCATTAACATTACACTATTATAACATTGTCATTAACATTACACGATCATAACATGTCATTAACATTACACTATCATAACATTGTCATTAACATTACACTATCATAACATTGTCATAAACATTACACTAGCATAACATGTCATTAACATTACACTATTATAACATGTCATTAACATTACACTATCATAACATGTCATTAACATTACACTATCATAACATGTCATTAACATTACACTGTCATAACATGTCATTAACATTACACTATAATAACATTGTCATTAACATTACACTATCATAACATGTCATTAACAATACACTATCATAACATTGTCATTAACATTACACTATCATAACATTGTCATTACCATTACACTATCATAACATTGTCATTAACATTACACTATCATAACATTTCATTAACATTACACTATCATAACATGTCATTAACATTACACTATTATAACATTGTCATTAACATTACACGATCATAACATGTCATTAACATTACACTATCATAACATTGTCATTAACATTACACTATCATTACATTGTCATAAACATTACACTAGCATAACATGTCATTAACATTACACTATCATAACATGTCATTAACATTACACTATCATAACATGTCATTAACATTACACTATCATAACATGTCATTAACATTACACTATCATAACATTGTCATTAACATTACACTATCATAACATTGTCATAAACATTACACTAGCATAACATGTCATTAACATTACACTATCATAACATGTCATTAACATTACACTATCATAACATGTCATTAACATTACACTATCATAACATGTCATTAACATTACACTATCATAACATGTCATTAACATTACACTATTATAGCATGTCATTAACATTAAACTATCATAACATTGTAATTAACATTACACTTTCATAACATTATCACTAACATTACACTATCATAACATTGTCATTAACATTACACTATTATAACGTTGTCATTAACATTACACTATCATAACATTGTCATTAACATTACACTGTCATAACATGTCATTAACATTACACTATCATAACATTGTCATTAACATTACACTATCATAACATTGTCATAACATTACACTATCATAACATTGTCATTAACATTACACTATCATAACATTGTCATTAACATTACACTATCATAACATTGTCATTAACATTACACTATCATAACATGTCATTAACATTACACTATCATAACATGTCATTAACATTACACTATCATAACATTGTCATTAACATTACACTATCATAACATGTCATTAACATTACACTATCATAACATTGTCATTAACATTACACTATCATAACATTGTCATTAACATTACACTATCATAACATGTCATTAACATTACACTATCAGAACATGTCATTAACATTACACTAGCATAACATGTCATTAACATTACACTATCAAACATGTCATTAACATTACACTATCATAACATGTCATTAACATTACACTATCATAACATGTCATTAACATTACACTATCATAACATGTCATTAACATTACACTATCATAACATTGTCATTAACATTACACTATCATAACATGTCATTAACATTACACTATCATAACATGTCATTAACATTACACTATCATAACATTGTCATTAAGCGCTGCAGAGGGTGGACTACCCCTCCCTGCAATAAACACCACCCACCACAAACGGTGTCTGAGGAAGGCACAACAAATAGTGTAAAACCCTCTCACCCCAACCATGGACTGTTAGCCCTCCTCCCCTCCGGGAGGCGCTATAGAAACCTTTGTTCCAAGTCAAGCAGGCTTAGGAACAGCTTCTTCCCCTCAGCTGTCATCTCCCTGAACTCTGGACCACGAAGACAGCCCCACCCCCTCTGCTGTCCCCCCCCTCTGCTGTCCCCCCCCTCTGCTGTCCCCCCCCTCTGCTGTCCCCCCCCCTCTGCTGTCCCCCCCCTCTGCTGTCCCCCCCCTCTGCTGCCCCCCCCTCTGCTGCCCCCCCATCTGCTGCCACCCCTCTGCTAACCCCCCTCTGCTGTCCCCCCCTGCTGTCCCCCCCCTGCTGTCCCCCCCCTCTGCTGTCCCCCCCTGCTGTCCCCCCCCTCTGCTGTCCCCCCCCTGCTGTCCCCCCCTGATTTCCCCCCCCTCTGCTGTCCCCCCCCTGCTGTCCCCCCCCCTCTGCTGTCCCCCCTCTGCTTCCCCCCTCTGCTGTCCCCCCCCTGCTGTCCCCCCCCTCTGCTGTCCCCCCCCTGCTGTCCCCCCCTGATTTCCCCCCCTCTGCTGTCCCCCCCTGCTGTCCCCCCCCCCTCTGCTGTCCCCCCCTCTGCTTTCCCCCCCCTGCTGTCCCCCCCCTCTGCTGTCCCCCCCCTGCTGTCCCCCCCTCTGCTGTCCCCCCCCTGCTGTCCCCCCCTCTGCTGTCCCCCCTCTGCTGTCCTCCCCTCTGCTGTCCCCCCCCCCTCTGCTTTCCCCCCCCTTCTGCTGTCCCCCCCCTGCTGCCACCCCTCTGCTGTCCCCCTCTGCTGTCCCCCCCCCTCTGCTGTCCCCCCCCTTCTGCTGTCCCCCCCCTCTGCTGTCCCCCCCTCTGCTGTCCCCCCCCTTCTGCTGTCCCCCCCCTGCTGCCACCCCTCTGCTGTCCCCCTCTGCTGTCCCTCCCCCTCTGCTGTCCCCCCCCTTCTGCTGTCCCCCCCCCCTCTGCTGTCCCCCCCTCTGCTGTCCCCCCCCTTCTGCTGTCCCCCCCCCTCTGCTGTCCCCCCCTCTGCTGTCCCCCCCCTGCTGTCCCCCCCCTGCTGCCACCCCTCTGCTGTCCCCCCCCCCTCTGCTTTCCCCCCCTTTCTGCTGTCCCCCCTCTGCTGTCCCCCCCCTGCTGCCACCCCTCTGCTGTCCCCCTGCTGCTGCACCTCTGCTGCCCCCCCCCCCTGCTCACGCCCCTGCCCCCCCCTCTGCTCAACACCTATAATAATCACCACAATGTCTCTGATTAACTGTTAAAAAAAAAACAAAAAAAAAATGTATCACAACTACTACCTCTCTATAATTTACATATTTATTATTACTAAGATACCTGTTTACTGTACCTGCAATATATGTTTACATATGTTGATAGAACTGCTCCTACATTTATACTTGCCAAACATTTATATATGATTCAGATTCAGATAACTTTATTTATCCCGAGGGAAATTAAGGAATGGATGCTCACTTGTATACATTTACATTTCTATATATTTATCCTGCTTTCAATAATAGCATACCCCTGATCACTAGCTGTTAAATGATCACTTACCTGTATATACATAAACCTATTATTATGATCATATCACATTTATACCTAGACTGTCTATTAACCTGTACATTTAAACTGTAAATTATATTATATAACATGCACTTTACTACAACATGTGCACTCTGGTTAGATGCTAAATTATTTTCGCTGTACTGTACTTGTGCTGTGAAATGACAATACATTAGAATCTAATCTAATCTAATTAACATTACACTATCATAACATTGTCATTAACATTACACGATCATAACATTTTCATTAACATCACACTATCATAACATTATCATTAGCATTACACTATCATAACATGTCATTAACATTACACTATCATAACATGTCATTAACATTACACTGTCATAACATGTCATTAACATTACACTATCATAACATTGTCATTAGCATTACACTATCATAACATTGTCATTAACATTAACACGTGTGTGTGTGTGTGTGTGTGTGTGTGTGTGTGTGTGTGTGTGTGTGTGTGTGTGTGTGTGTGTGTGTGTGTGTGTGTGTGTGTGTGTGTGTGTGTGTGTGTGTGTGTGTGTGTGTGTGTGTGTGTGTGTGTGTGTGTGTGTGTGTGTGTGTGTGTGTGTGTGTGTGTGTGTGTGTGTGTGTGTGCAGGTTGTCTGGCTGTCTGGTCTCACAGGAAGGCTGTTCTTCTCTGGCCTCAGCTCTGAGCTCCAACCCCTCCCGTCTGAGAGAGCTGGACCTGAGCTACAATCACCCAGGAGACTCAGGAGTTACGCTGCTCTCTGCTGGACTGGAGGATCCACGCTGGAGACTGGACACTCTCAGGTACGGAGGACAGCTCACCTCTCAGGGACCGTGTCTCCTACAAGGATTCAACCAGCCGCTAGATGAAGTGGTTTACCAAGGCGGCTGTAACTCATGTTGTGTACAAAGTGATGATCCAGCAGATCATGAGTGTGAATGTTTCAACTGCTCTCTCTTTGTTCCCCCCAGGGTGGAGCACGGTGGAGGATGGAGGCTGAAACCAGCTCTAAAGAAGTGTGAGTGTCTGTTTAGTTTGAGTCATCACAACACACACTCACTCTTTAGATGGAAGGTCCATCCACACAGCAGGAGGTGACGTCCTGCTGGGAATGAACAGGATGGATCTCATCAATACAAAACACGTTTAGAGACCCAAACGGAGCAGCTTTCCCTTTAATATTAGTGTGTATTTAATATTATATTATAACAATAATCATCATCCTTATGGTTAAAATAAGGACCATTGAAGAATAAATGATTACTGTTTTGAATAATGATTACTATAATGTAATATAATTATGAATATTATTATTTTATTATTCTTAATACAAATATTTATATTAATAGTATTATTTATACTACTATTATTATTACTATTATTATTATAAGTGTTGTTATTATTATTAATAATATTATATAAATCCAATAATAATATTATTATTATTATGATTGTTATGTAAGACATTAGAACATAATAATCCTGGTACTACTAATATATTGATGACACACACAGAGCCCATGTGGTGACGCTGAGGGACTGAGAACATCAGGAGAACACAAACTACAGTCTGGGCTCAGTTTCTAGGAACAACAACAACAGTTCAGCAGACTAATCATGTCTTGTTCTCCATCAGATGCGTGTGAACTCACACTGGACCCAAACACAGCCTGGAGACGACTCTCTCTGTCTGAGAACAACAGGAAGGTGACGTGGGTTAGAGAGGAGGAGAAGTATCCTGATCACCCAGAGAGATTTGACTCCTGGTCCCAGGTGTTGTGTAGAGAGAGTCTGACTGACCGCTGTTACTGGGAGGTGGAGAGGAAAGGACGTGTTGTTATAGGAGTGACATACAGAGGAATCACTAGGAGAGGACGGGGTGGTGACAGCGTGCTTGGAGGAAACAACAAGTCCTGGAGTCTTCATTGTTATGATGATCGTTACTCTGTCTGTTACAACGGTAGAGGAACAGACATAGGTCTCCCCCCCTCTAACAGAGTAGGAGTGTATGTGGACCGACCTGCTGGCTCTCTCTCCTTCTACAGCGTGTCCCCAGATGGAGGAGGGTCCTCAGACACACTGACACTCATCCACACCTTCCAGTCCACATTCACCCAGGAGGACCTCCTCCCTGCGTTTAGGTTATGGAGTTATGGTTCCTCAGTGTCTCTGTGTCCGTTGTCGCAACACACACACACACACACACACACACACACACACACACACACACACACACACACACACACACACACACACACACACACACACACACACACACACACACACACACACACACACACACACACACACACACACACACACACACACACACACACAGTAGTAAAGCTGATCTCAGGTCAGTTTGAGCATTATTATTAGCGGACATTTTGATCCGCAGCCTTTTTTTTTTTTTTTGTTTTTTTACCCGCTAAAAACCGGCTAACGGAAACCCTGACACACACACACATAGTATACACTATACACACACACACACATATAGTATACACTATACACACACACACACATATAGTATACACTATACACACACACACACATAGTATACACTATACACACACACACACACACATAGTATACACTATACACACACAGTATACACTATACACACACACACACACATATAGTATACACTATACACACACACACACACACATAGTATACACTATACACACACACACACACACATAGTATACACTATACACACATAGTATACACTATACACACACACACACACACATAGTATACACTATACACACACACACACATAGTATACACTATACACACACACACACACATAGTATACACTATACACACACACACACACAGTATACACTATACACACACACACACATAGTATACACTATACACACACACACACATAGTATACACTATACACACACACACATAGTATACACTATACACACACACACACATATAGTATACACTATACAGACACACACACACATGGGGGGTGAGGGGGGGGTTCTCTCTTAAGGCCCCAAATGGCCAGTTTCAGAGGTTAGGGGTCAGAGGAGGTGATCTACCACCATGGTGATCTACCACTGGGTCACGGATGGACCCCAGGGATTTAAAGACTGTTCAACTTTTGACTGTTATTCATTTTGATCGCTAAAAATTCATGAACTTTTCTTTTTAAAAGGTTCGCAAAAACTGCTTCATACAATATAATGTTTTAAATGTTTGAACTTTCTCTTTAACACGTTCTAGAAGACTGTTGTATTCAATATAATGTTTTAAATGGTTGAACTTTCTCTTTAACAAGTTCTAGAAGACTGTTGTATTCAATATGATGTTTGTGGTGGAGATGAAGATGTGTTCTCAGAGCTGAAAGGGAGTCATGCATTGGATGTTCTTTCATGGTCTGACCAGCTAAATATCACATGTTCATGTTGTTTCCTTTGATTCTTTGAAGCATTATTAATCACATGGGATTGTTTCCTTTAAATCCTTTTTTGAAGTGTTATTAAAGTATGATGTTGGATTGGTGTTCATGACGTTGTGTTCCATAATCCAGTGAAGTGAACATGATGTGTTGTCCTTTTCAAAAGGAGCTAAATGTGATGGTAAAGCCCTCTGGTGTAGTAAGAGCCCAATGAGGAGGGTGGTGAGTGATGAAGAGGAGGGTGGTGAGTGACGAAGAGGAGGGTGGTGAGTGACGAAGAGGAGGGTGGTGATTGATGAATAGGAGAGTTGTTAGTGAAGAAGAGGAGGGTTGTTAGTGATGAAGAGGGGGTTGCGAGTAATGAAGAGGAGGCTGGTGGGTGATAAAGAGGAGGGTGGTGAGTGATAAAGAGGAGGGTGGTGAGTGTCGAAGAGGAGGGTGGTGAGTGACGAAGAGGAGGTTGGTGAGTGATGAAGAGGAGTGATGAAAAGGAGGGTGGTGGGTGAAGAAGAGGTGTGATGAAGAGGAGGGTGGTGAGTGATGAAGAGGAGTGATGAAAAGGAGGGTGGTGGGTGATGAATAGGAGGGTGGTGAGTGATGAAGAGGAGTGATGAAGAGGAGGGTGGTGAGTGACGAAGAGGAGGGTGGTGGGTGATGAAGAGGAGTGATGAAGAGGAGGGTGGTTAGTGATAAAGAGGAGGGTGGTGAGTGACGAAGAGGAGGGTGGTGAGTGATGAAGAGGAGTGATGAAGAGGAGGGTGGTTAGTGATGAATAGGAGGGTGGTGAGTGATGAAGAGGAGGGTGGTTATTGATAAAGAGGAGGGTGGTGAGTGATGAAGAGGAGGGTGGTGATTGATGAATAGGAGGGTTGTTAGTGAAGAAGAGGAGGGTTGTTAGTGATGAAGAGGAGGGTGGTGAGTGATGAAGAGGAGGGTGGTGAGTGATGAAGAGGAGTGATGAAGAGGAGGGTGGTGAGTGATGAAGAGGAGGGTGGTGAGTGATGAAGAGGAGGGTGCTGAGTGACGAAGAGGAGGGTGAGGAGTGATGAAGACTGTTGTATTCAATATAATGTTTTAAATGGTTGAACTTTCTCTTTAACAAGTTCTAGAAGACTGTTGTATTCAATATGATGTTTGTGGTGGAGATGAAGATGTGTTCTCAGAGCTGAAAGGGAGTCATGCATTGGATGTTCTTTCATGGTCTGACCAGCTAAATACCACATGTTCATGTTGTTTCCTTTGATTCTTTGAAGCATTATTAATCACATGGGATTGTTTCCTTTAAATCCTTTTTTGAAGTGTTATTAAAGTATGATGTTGGATTGGTGTTCATGACGTTGTGTTCCATAATCCAGTGAGGTGAACATGATGTGTTGTCCTTTTCAAAAGGAGCTAAATGTGATGGTAAAGCCCTCTGGTGTAGTAAGAGCCCAATGAGGAGGGTGGTGAGTGATGAAGAGGAGGGTGGTGAGTGACGAAGAGGAGGGTGGTGAGTGACGAAGAGGAGGGTGGTGATTGATGAATAGGAGAGTTGTTAGTGAAGAAGAGGAGGGTTGTTAGTGATGAAGAGGAGGGTGGTTAGTGATGAAGAAGAGGGTGGTGAGTGATGAAGAGGAGTAATGAAGAGGAGGGTGGTTAGTGATGAAGAGGGGGGTGGCGAGTCATGAAGAGGAGGTGGTGAGTGACGAAGAGGAGGGTTGTTAGTGATGAAGAGGAGGGTTGTTAGTGATGAAGAGGAGGGTGGTTAGTGATGAAGAGGGGGTTGCGAGTAATGAAGAGGAGGCTGGTGGGTGATAAAGAGGAGGGTGGTGAGTGATAAAGAGGAGGGTGGTGAGTGACGAAGAGGAGGGTGGTGAGTGACGAAGAGGAGGTTGGTGAGTGATGAAGAGGAGTGATGAAAAGGAGGGTGGTGGGTGAAGAAGAGGTGTGATGAAGAGGAGGGTGGTGAGTGATGAAGAGGAGTGATGAAAAGGAGGGTGGTGGGTGATGAATAGGAGGGTGGTGAGTGATGAAGAGGAGTGATGAAGAGGAGGGTGGTGAGTGACGAAGAGGAGGGTGGTGGGTGATGAAGAGGAGTGATGAAGAGGAGGGTGGTTAGTGATGAATAGGAGGGTGGTGAGTGATGAAGAGGAGTGATGAAGAGGAGGGTGGTTAGTGATAAAGAGGAGGGTGGTGAGTGACGAAGAGGAGGGTGGTGAGTGATGAAGAGGAGTGATGAAGAGGAGGGTGGTTAGTGATGAATAGGAGGGTGGTGAGTGATGAAGAGGAGGGTGGTTATTGATAAAGAGGAGGGTGGTGAGTGATGAAGAGGAGGGTGGTGATTGATGAATAGGAGGGTTGTTAGTGAAGAAGAGGAGGGTTGTTAGTGATGAAGAGGAGGGTGGTGAGTGATGAAGAGGAGGGTGGTGAGTGATGAAGAGGAGTGATGAAGAGGTGGGTGGTGAGTGATGAAGAGGAGGGTGGTGAGTGATGAAGAGGAGGGTGCTGAGTGACGAAGAGGAGGGTGAGGAGTGATGAATAGGAGGGTTGTTAGTGATGAAGAGGAGGGTTGTTAGTGATGAAGAGGAGCGTGCTGAGTGATAAAGAGGAGGGTTGTTAGTGAAGAAGAGGAGGGTGGTTAGTGATTAAGAGGAGGGTGGTCAGTGATTAAGAGGAGGGTGGTAAGTGATGAAGAGGAGGGTAGTGAGTGATGAAGAGGAGGGTGGTTTGTGATGAAGAGGAGGGTGGTGGGTGATGAAGAGGAGGGAGGTGAGTGATGAAGAGGAGGGAGGTGAGTAATGAAGAGGAGGGTGGTCAGTGATGAAGAGGAAGATGGTTAGTGAGGAAGAGGGTGGTTAGTGATGAGGAGGAGGGAGGTGAGTGATGAAGGACTTGCTTGGACTCCTTGATTGGACCAATCAAGGAGTCCAAGCAAGTCCTTCCTTTTTTTCTTCCTTTTTTTCCAAGTCCTTCCTTTTCCTTTTTAAACGTTGTGTTCAACACCCGATTAGAACGTTAACAAACGTTACTTTTAGAGTTCCTTCTGTTGGGGTCAAGAAACCTGTTTGATGAGCGTTTGTTGAACACCAAAATACAACCCAAGTCAAACCTGGTTTGGCTTCAAATAACCTGTTTTGCTGCCTTACCTTAACACAGTGAGGGGGATGGAAACGATAAGCAACAACCATCAATAATATTCATAATAACCATCATAACAATACACTAAAGAGTATATACATTGACTAAATCAAAGCCCCATTTCTCTCTATCCAATAAGTGACCAAACGGACTGGAAGGAGAACCAGATGTGATTCTGGTTTCATCATCAGATGTAAAGCCACCCTGTAACTCTGACTAAGGGCTATACTAATATACTATATATATAATATACTATATATATATATAATATACTAATAGCATTGTAGAATAATTTCTACTCTGATGGATAAGAATCAATTGCAGAGGTCTGGATAACAATAATCAACTGCAGCAAGATTAGAGAATTGTCAGACTGAAGATCCTCTCCTTCTTACCCAGTATATACATTCTCCCACATTCCGTGGCTTGGACATCACTTCATTCTTATCGGTCAGACGTTCCCCACGGCACGACTCCCTACGGCTATGGCTCACGGGACGTCCATAGGACACCGTTGAAGGAACCCTAAAGGTACCCTTATAAGGGCCTACAGGGACACCAGCCGATAACTGGAACATCTCAACACATCTCTATGACCTAGTGGGCCTTGGGCTTCACCAGAAGATTATGATGTAGCCATCTGCTGCTAGGTATAGAGGACCATAAGACAGTGTTTAGATTATAATAAGGGTATAAACATACACTACACCACCTACTGCTATGTATAGAGGACCATATGACAGTGTTTAGATTATAATAAGGGTATAAACATACACTACACCATCTACTGCTATGTATAGAGGACCATAAGACAGTGTTTAGATTATAATAAGGCTATAAACATACACTACACCATCTACTGCTATGTATAGAGGACCATAAGACAGTGTTTAGATTATAAGGGTATAAACATACACTACAATATTGTTGCATATTGTTTGCCATCTTATTGTACTTTGTCCCTTACACTTTAGTCTGAATTATTGTACTTCTACCTGAGCCCTGGTTCAGTTATTGGAGACGTGTTAGAAATGAAATGCACTTTTGACTTCTGGTGACGAGTTGATCTCTTTCCTTCCTTTGTTGAAACACACTATTGTAAGTCTCTTTGGATAAAAGCGTCTGCTAAATGACTGTAATGTCATGTAATGTGTAAGCCTCAGTAAGAACAGCTCTTTAGTCTCATGGAGAGTAGGAAGCAGCCTACAGTAGCACTTTCCACCTGTGAGGCGGAATACATGGCTCTGGCCTCAACTATACAAGAGTGTATATATCTAGAGCGGTTACTGGAGGGTATGGAGGATTACTAGATATTAGGAATATTAGAGTATGAGGACAACCAGGGAACCATCGCCCTAGAACCCTGTAGGCAGACAGCGGTGTAAGCACGTGGACATAAAGTACCATTTCATTAGATCAACTGTAAGTGATGGGAAAGTACCTCTGGTGTCCTGCCCTACTGAAGAGATGGTGGCAGACATAATGACAACACCTCCAACTAAGATGAAACTGAAGACGTTTGCAGGAATCGTTTTTGGAGTTTTGTTTGTCTCTTTGTTGTTTTGTTGACATGTTTGGAGTACAGCAAGCTGAGTACAAGTGGGGGTGTTGAGTGACAGGTCTACATATGTCCTCGGTTGTTACATGTGTATAGATTGTGTCTATTCTATACCCAAGTTCACGGGGGGATGCGGTGTTGTTATTGTACCACTGTGAGGCACTGAAGCGTTAGGCGCTAAGTGAGGACGCAGGCTTGCGTGGTATGTTAATGAGGGGGTGTTCACCTGATGTTCAGATGGTGTGTGTGTTCTAAGTTAGCTCCACTGAGCAGAGCAAGATAAACCTTGACCAAGGACTAAACAGTTCATCGTCTCCGTCCCAACGACTTCTCTCCCAGTGCAACGGATGAGGAAGAGCCGTCCTTAACATCAACACTTTATTAGAATGTTTTATCTGTTATTAGAATGTTTTATCTGGTTATTAGAATGTTTTATCTGGTTATCAGAATGTTTTATCTGTTATTAGAATGTTGTATCCGGTTATTAAAATGTTTTATCTGGTTATTAGAATGTTTTATCCGGTTATTATAATGTTTTATCTGTTATTAGAATGTTTTATCTGTTATTAGAATGTTTTATCCGGTTATTAGAATGTTTTATCTGGTTATTAGAATGTTTTATCTGGTCATTGTTATTCTTTATCTGGGGTTGGTTGTTCAAAGAGTGATTAACTTAATCAGTTGTTAAGTCTTAATCAGTCGTTATATTTCTTAATCAGTGGTTAGTTAACCAGTGGTTAAATGTGGGTTGTTCAAAGGGTGATTAGGCAAGTGTTTTACTAATCACTAGTTAGTCATTAAACAATTTTAAATAAATATCAGTCCATCTGGCGTTCTGTTCTTCCTGCTTTAGGGTCCCACCTCCACCCGGCCGTGACTCAGAGCTGGTAGAGGAGAGCAGGGAAACACTCAATAGAGATTTTAAATAGTGTTCATATATTTATTAGTTCGATTTATGTGTTGTATATATGTTAATTGTTGTCTTTCTTGATGGTATCTTCTCTAGCGATGTTGATTCAAGTTGTGGAGCAGCAAAAAGTTGGGTAAAAGCTAAACAAGAACCACTAGACATGTCTTAATCATAGTTTTACAGGGTTAATACACCTTCAGCCAGCGGTTAAAGTTAACCACTGGTTAATCACAGGTTGACCACTAATCACCCTTTGAACAACCCGAGTTAACCACACGTTAAAAGTTAACCACTGATTAGCTGATTTAACAACTGGTTAAGAGTTAATCACCCTTTGAACAATATATCAGGGTCAGTCTGTGATACACGACTTCTCAGGTGATTAAATGTTTGATTCTTAATAGACTTGTGATGTTTAAATGCATCGGCCCTGGATGTTAAAGCATGACGGTTAAGTGAGACTTCAGAGTCATGGAAGGCCTACATAGAAACATAGATCTTAATTGGGGTTTAGGAGTTATGAATATTATGTGACATTAATATATCTTGACTTATATTAGCTTGTATAGGAAATAGGCTGCTAGGGTTCTGTCTGTTGTTGATCATTACTGAACAGTGGATGCATGTGTGACGGGTGGTCGTTCTTAAAGGCAGAGCCTCCCAAATACCACATGCCTGACAACGCCACCTGGGGGATTTCACCCCAGGAGAGATTTAATCTACACCTCAGAAATAAGAAGGCTCTACAAGTTCCTGACTGACACAAGTCAGGGACATGGTTCATTTATAATGAAAAAGTTGAACAGTTTATTTCAAAGTGTCAATCACATTTGTTTATTCTTGGTAGAACACTTTATAGGAAAATACTAAAATCAAAACTCACTGCAAATCAGATCTCACTACAACTGTGTCCCAGTGCTCCTACCACTACAAGCCGTGAAGGGAATCAGACTGTGTGCCTCCACCACTAGCTGGCTCCAACTCCACTACAAGGGGCAAAGAAACAACAAATGAGTATAAAGCAGAAGAAACAATTATCCAGTTGGTCCAAACAAGCAGTAAAATACACTAAAATCCTAAATATAAGACAGCAAAACTAAATTGAAACAAAAACCTAACCGTAGCAAAACAGCAGCTGATACCACCTAGTAGGAAACACACACAATACAGAAGTACACATTTAAATCTTTTAACTTAGGTAATTATAAACATACCACTACTCAGTATGATTGATATTAAAGTACTAAGCAGGGCCAGGGGGGAACAACACACACCCCTCCAGGTTAACAGGAACTTCAGGCATCACACTTGGCCAAAGGAACACCAGGTGGACCAGGATACAAGCTGACAGTAGGCTAATACAAATGGATGTCATTCAGTGCTACTATAAGATGACCATGAGGAATATTAAGTTGCTGATCAAACATGACATCCAGTATCTGACAATTGACCTCCCCTTAAGGTGGCCATGTGGCAACAGGCAGGCAGCAAACGAACCAAAGGCTGCCATGATGCCACAGGTGCCTTAAACCCCCTGAGTTAATTAGGGGTTGGCTCTGGGGGAGGAGTTGACCTACTTTAGGTGATGGTGAGTTCAGGGCCTAGAGATGAGTGTGGGACAGAACCTGAACCAGTGGTCCTGCTACACATGGGTGGGGTTATCAATATATCAGTTGTCAGTTACCCAAACATCTTTAACATACGGTTCAACAAACCTACCCTGAATAAACCTTTCATTAAGTCTTGTGTTGGCTCTCTTCTTCTGGGGCCGGTTGGTTGAAGGCTGTTTAACTCTTAACGAGTCGTTAAATCAGCTAATCAGTGGTTCACTTTTAATGCATGGTTCAATTAGGTTGTTCAAAGGGTATTTAGTGGTCAACATCTTCAGGCGATTAACCAGTGGTTAACTTTAACCACTGGCTGAAGGTGTATTAAACTATGATTAAGACATGTCTAGTGGTTCTTGTTTAGCTTTTACCCAACTTTTTGCTGCTCCACAACATGAATCAACATCGCTAGAGAAGATACCATCAAGAAAGACAACAATTAACATATATACAACACATACATCGAAATAATTATTATATTAAAAAATATATATACATAATATATCATTTAAAAAAAATCTCTCCTCAGTGTTTCCCTGCTCTCCTCTACCAACTCTCTAACAGATTAACTTCTGCTAAGGAAAAAGATAGTTTTTCTCTTTCTGCTAACTAGCATTAGCATCCATCTTTAGAGTTGTTAAGAGGAGATACAGGAAGTCGTTTCAAGAATTATGGGTAAAAATACTTAATATTAATACTTAATAACTGTTTAACGACTGGTTAAGTAGTGATTAGTTAGCCACTCGCCTAATCATCCTTTGAACAACCAACAGTTAACAAATGGTTAACTAACGACTGATTAGGACATTTAAGGACTGATTAAGACTTAACGACTGATTAGGACATTTAAGGACTGATTAAGACTTAATGACTGATTAGGACATTTAAGGACTGATTAAGACTTAACGACTGATTAAAAGATTGAACGACTGAGGGGGGAAGGACACTTTGAACAACCGGCCCCTGGTCACTTACTGTGTGTGTGTGAGTGTGTGTGTGTGTGTGTGTGTGTGTGTGTGTGTGTGTGTGTTGAGCACCAGTCCAAAACCTACACCACACACACTGTATATAACTGCCTGTATATAATATATATATATATGATATTATTACAGCTGCGTGGTGTTGTAATGCTCTAGTGTCGCCAGCAGGGAGCAGCAGAACACAGCGATATACAGATATTAAAATACGAGTAAGAACCGTGAAGGGATTGGGTCATCGATTAAGAGCAGAGGTCGCTGTGAACCTTTGAGATAAAGAACAATGAACACATGAATGAACAATTGACTAAGAGCTCAATATGTAAGTAAATAACTAAATAATGAAACTGTTGCATTTGTTGAACGTTCCTGACCTGCTCCCAGACCGTAGTGGAGGAATACAGGGGATATTGATCCAGGGCCCAAGCACAGGCTTCAGGTTCAATAACCACTTCATGAACACACAGGCAGGGTTTACTAACCAGAGGGTTGGATTGATTGATAACTTATTCTAGACAGATGTACATTGATACTACTCCCGTTCACTTCCAGACACACACAGACGCAGCCTGGCCCTACATGACCCTACTAGTATAACACTACCCCCTCTCTCTTAAAGGGATAGGCAGCCTGGCCCTACATGACCCTACTAGTATAACACTACCCCCTCTCTCTTAAAGGGATAGGCAGCCTGGCCCTACATGACCCTACTAGTATAACACTACCCCCTCTCTCTTAAAGGGATAGGCAGCCTGGCCCTACATGACCCTACTAGTATAACACTACCCCCTCTCTCTTAAAGGGATAGGCAGCCTGGCCCTACATGACCCTACTAGTATAACACTACCCCCTCTCTCTTAAAGGGATATGCAGCCTTGCCCTACATGACCCTACTAGTATAACACTACCCCCTCTCTCTTAAAGGGATAGGCAGCCTGGCCCTACATGACCCTACTAGTATAACACTACCCCCTCTTTCTTAAAGGGATAGGCAGCCTGGCCCTACATGACCCTACTAGTATAACACTACCCCCTCTCTCTTAAAGGGATAGGCAGCCTGGCCTAAACCAGATGTGATTCTGGTTTCATAAGCAGATGGCCTGTAAAGCCACACTGTAACTCTGATTAAGGGCTATACTAATATACTATATATATAATATACTATATATAATATATATATAGTATATTAATAGTATTGGACCCTTCCGTGTGTTTGGCTGATCGATGTTAGGATGGAGAGATCCGATTCAGAGAACCAGCGTCACACGGTCACAGCGACAGCAGCGTCCAGCGGCACCATAGCAACGGGGAGAAAACCCTCCGAGATCTTCGTAATAACTAACAAACTAAAGATCGGATCCATTCACAGAACCGACACTACGGTAATCAAATGAAAAGGTCTCTCTTTAATACATGTTATCAAACCATATTTAACTGCCCAAACGATGTGATTGTATTCCATGTTCCACGGAGAACAGGAGGACATGTGACTGTGATGAGGTCAGAGCTGCATGTTGGAGCACCGGGTCGATCCGTACGGTTTACTACCAAACAAAGAGCACTGTTTTAAGGTAGGGGATCCTACGTATGGTTCATGAGACCAGCACACACACACACACACACACACACACACACACACACACACACACACACACACACACCATATGTATACACACACACACACACACACACACACACCATATGTATACACACACACACACACACACACACACACACATATAAATACCCCCACACACACATAAATAAATAAACACACACACACACACAGTTCACACACACACACACACACACACACACATATATAAATAAACACACACACACACAGTTCACACACACACACACACACACACACACCATATGTATACGTACACACACACACACACACACACCATATGTATACACACACACACACACACACATATAAATACCCACACACACACATATATAAATAAACACACACACATACACACATGCATATAGACACACACACACATATTTCTAAAGACACATATACGCACACACACACACATATAGAAGTACACATAGTACGCATATATAAAAACCCACACAGAAATTCACAAACATACAACAACAAAAAAACACACAAACACACACACACCATATGTATACACACACACACACACACTTATATAAGTACACACACACACACATTTATGCATACACACAGGGGCTGGTGGTCTGTGGGGAGAGGGGGAGGGGCTGGTGGTCTGTGGGGAGAGGGGGAGGGGCTGGTGGTCAGTGGGGGAGAGGGGGAGGGGCTGGTGGTCAGTGGGGGAGAGGGGGAGAGGGGGAGGGGCTGGTGGTCAGTGGGGGAGAGGGGGAGGGGCTGGTGGTCTGTGGGGGAGAGGGGGAGGGGCTGGTGGTCTGTGGGGGAGAGGTGGAGGGGCTGGTGGTCATCGGGGAGAGGGGGAGAGGCTGGTGGTCTGTGGGGGAGAGGGGGAGGGGCTGGTGGTCTGTGGGGGAGAGGGGGAGGGGCTGGTGGTCTGTGGGGGAGAGGAGGAGGGGCTGGTGGTCTGTGGGGGAGAGGGGGAGGGGCTGGTGGTCAGCGGGGAGAGGGGGAGGGGCTGGTGGTCTGTGGGGGAGAGGGGGAGGGGCTGGTGGTCTGTGGGGGAGAGGGGGAGGGGCTGGTGGTCTGTGGGGGAGAGGGGGAGGGGCTGGTGGTCAGCGGGGAGAGGGGGAGGGGCTGGTGGTCTGTGGGGGAGAGGGGGAGGGGCTGGTGGTATGTGGGGAGAGGGGGAGGGGCTGGTGGTCTGTGGGGGAGAGGGGGAGGGGCTGGTGGTCTGTGGGGGAGAGGGGGAGGGGCTGGTGGTCAGCGGGGAGAGGGGGAGGGGCTGGTGGTCTGTGGGGGAGAGGGGGAGGGGCTGGTGGTCAGCGGGGAGAGGGGGAGGGGCTGGTGGTCTGTGGGGGAGAGGGGGAGGGGCTGGTGGTCTGTGGGGAGAGGGGGAGGGGCTGGTGGTCTGTGGGGGAGAGGGGGAGGGGCTGGTGGTCAGCGGGGAGAGGGGGAGGGGCTGGTGGTCAGTGGGGGAGAGGGGGAGGGGCTGGTGGTCTGTGGGGAGAGGGGGAGGGGCTGGTGGTCTGTGGGGGAGAGGGGGAGGGGCTGGTGGTCTGTGGGGAGAGGGGGAGGGGCTGGTGGTCTGTGGGGGAGAGGGGGAGGGGCTGGTGGTCTGTGGGGGAGAGGTGGAGGGGCTGGTGGTCTGTGGGGGAGAGGGGGAGGGGCTGGTGGTCTGTGGGGGAGAGGGGGAGAGGGGGAGAGGGGGAGGGGCTGGTGGTCAGTGGGGAGAGGGGGAGGGGCTGGTGGTCTGTGGGGAAGAGGGGGAGGGGCTGGTGGTCAGCAGGGAGAGGGGGAGGGGCTGGTGGTCTGTGGGGGAGAGGGGGAGGGGCTGGTGGTCTGTGGGGGAGAGGGGGAGGGGCTGGTGGTCTGTGGGGGAGAGGGGGAGGGGCTGGTGGTCTGTGGGGGAGAGGGGGAGGGGCTGGTGGTCAGCGGGGAGAGGGGGAGGGGCTGGTGGTCTGTGGGGGAGAGGGGGAGGGGCTGGTGGTCTGTGGGGAGAGGGGGAGGGGCTGGTGGTCTGTGGGGGAGAGGGGGAGGGGCTGGTGGTCAGCGGGGAGAGGGGGAGGGGCTGGTGGTCAGTGGGGGAGAGGGGGAGGGGCTGGTGGTCAGCGGGGAGAGGGGGAGGGGCTGGTGGTCTGTGGGGGAGAGGGGGAGGGGCTGGTGGTCAGCGGGGAGAGGGGGAGGGGCTGGTGGTCTGTGGGGGAGAGGGGGAGGGGCTGGTGGTCTGTGGGGAGAGGGGGAGGGGCTGGTGGTCTGTGGGGGAGAGGGGGAGGGGCTGGTGGTCAGCGGGGAGAGGGGGAGGGGCTGGTGGTCAGTGGGGGAGAGGGGGAGGGGCTGGTGGTCTGTGGGGAGAGGGGGAGGGGCTGGTGGTCTGTGGGGGAGAGGGGGAGGGGCTGGTGGTCTGTGGGGAGAGGGGGAGGGGCTGGTGGTCTGTGGGGGAGAGGGGGAGGGGCTGGTGGTCTGTGGGGGAGAGGTGGAGGGGCTGGTGGTCTGTGGGGGAGAGGGGGAGGGGCTGGTGGTCTGTGGGGGAGAGGGGAGAGGGGGAGAGGGGGAGGGGCTGGTGGTCAGTGGGGAGAGGGGGAGGGGCTGGTGGTCTGTGGGGAAGAGGGGGAGGGGCTGGTGGTCAGCAGGGAGAGGGGGAGGGGCTGGTGGTCTGTGGGGGAGAGGGGGAGGGGCTGGTGGTCTGTGGGGGAGAGGGGGAGGGGCTGGTGGTCTGTGGGGGAGAGGGGGAGGGGCTGGTGGTCTGTGGGGGAGAGGGGGAGGGGCTGGTGGTCAGCGGGGAGAGGGGGAGGGGCTGGTGGTCTGTGGGGGAGAGGGGGAGGGGCTGGTGGTCTGTGGGGAGAGGGGGAGGGGCTGGTGGTCTGTGGGGGAGAGGGGGAGGGGCTGGTGGTCAGCGGGGAGAGGGGGAGGGGCTGGTGGTCAGTGGGGGAGAGGGGGAGGGGCTGGTGGTCTGTGGGGAGAGGGGGAGGGGCTGGTGGTCTGTGGGGGAGAGGGGGAGGGGCTGGTGGTCTGTGGGGAGAGGGGGAGGGGCTGGTGGTCTGTGGGGGAGAGGGGGAGGGGCTGGTGGTCTGTGGGGGAGAGGGGGAGAGGGGGAGAGGGGGAGGGGCTGGTGGTCAGTGGGGAGAGGGGGAGGGGCTGGTGGTCTGTGGGGAAGAGGGGGAGGGGCTGGTGGTCAGCAGGGAGAGGGGGAGGGGCTGGTGGTCTGTGGGGGAGAGGGGGAGGGGCTGGTGGTCTGTGGGGGAGAGGGGGAGGGGCTGGTGGTCTGTGGGGGAGAGGGGGAGGGGCTGGTGGTCAGCGGGGGGAGGAGCCCTGGTGGAAGGTTCGGGGTTGATCTGGTCGTAGCAGTCGGATTTGTTGGAGGGTTTATAATCCGTGATTGCCTGGATGTCCTGCCACATGCGTCGGGGATCGGGGTTGTTGAAGTGGTCTTCAACCCTTCGCTTGTGTTTGAGCTTGGCCTGCTTGATGCCCTTGTTCAGATTAGCCCTGGCTAAACAGTAGGCCAGTGCATCGCCTGACCTAAAAGCAGCGTCACGTGCCTTTAGGAGTTGGCGGACCTCTCTACAAGTTATTATAACTGAAGATATATTAATGTCACGAATAATATTCATATCTCCTTAACCCCAAATAAGCTCTAAGTTTCTATGTAGGCCTTCCATGACTCTGAAGTCTCACTTAACCGTCATGCTTTAACATCCAGGGCCGATGCATTTAAACATCACAAGTCTATTAAGAATCAAAACCTTTAATGACCTGAGAAGTGGTGTATCACAGACTGACCCTGATATCCTGGTGGACACAAACGGGTCTTGAACATAACTCTGAGGTTTCCTACGTGACGCTGGATATGTTCATCTGTTACTGTTTAAACTGATGTCACAGTACCCAATTAGTTTGAGTTAATTGCTCTGAAAGTTAACTTGGTAATAATTCCATTCAGGTGATGGGTGTTTACAGACCACCCTCAGCTGTCTCCAGTTCAATTCATAAACTAGCAGACTTCTGTACTGCGTACAATAACTCAGCCACGCTGGTTCTTGGTGACTTTCCCTCCAGTTGGTGGATGAACGATGCACATGGTTTAGAGGAGAAGTGAGACCATCTCCATCTGTCACAGCTGATTGATGAGCCATTCTGTCCAATAGGAAGGACACAATGACTCTGGAGTTTAGTAGCTTGGCTTTAGTGACCGCTGGCCTCCGGAAGACTGGAAAGACCAAGCTCCAGGATTGATACTTAATGAAATGTAAACACATTAAATGAACATCAAGCTCTAGGATTGATACATAATGAAATGTAAACACTTTAAATGAACATCAAGCTCTAGGATTGATATTTAATGAAATGTAAACACTTTAAATGAACATCAAGCTCTAGAATTGATACTTAATGAAATGTACACTGTAGGTGTAATATCCAAACGTCTGTTTCTGATCACCCTTGAAGCCAGAGTAGGTGAATAACGGGAGTCTTGAACGCGAACGACAGGACCACGTGTATAGTTTACCATTTATTAACAAAAGAAAAACATAACATGTCGAATCGCTCGTCGCACGGTCAAAAACTATGACGCTACCATCTACGCTGGTTCCATTCAAAAAAGCCCCCGCTGCCTTCTACCCAGCTGATTATAAGTGGTCACATGACAGTTCCGGTCTATCAAAATAAAGAAATGTTTTTATCACATAGTCTCAGTTTAAACAAACAAAGTCTTATCAAATCATGAAATCATGACAAATCTTTTTAAACTATCGACAATTAAACTATTATCAAATTGAAATATCGAAACATGAATATAGGACATATTAATGAACCAATTCCTAGATTGGCTCCTACATTATCCGGCCCCTAATTGGTTAGGCAGGAGTCTGGTAGCGTTTCGACTACTCTTCCCAGGAGCCAGGAGTTGCGTGGGGAAGTGCTGTCCACAAGGAGCACAACATCTCCTGTTGCGAAGTTTGGCCTTGATGTTGACCATTTCTGGCGCTCTTGGAGGAGTGGGAGGTACTCTCGAGTCCATCTAGTCCAGAATAAGTCAGACAAGTACTGGACTTGTTTCCATCTTTTTTTCGTGTACATGTCGTCTTTGTTGAAGATGCCAGGAGGCATGTTAGGTTGGGACTTCAACAGCAATAAGTGGTTAGGTGTCAGAGGCTCCAGGTCATTTGCGTCGTCTGAGATGGTTGTTAGCGGTCTTCCATTGATGATGCTCTCGACCTCGCACATTATTGTCTGGATACAGTCGTCATTGACAGCTTGCTCTTTCATGATGGAGCTGAGAATTCTCCTGACTGTTCGAATCTGTCTTTCCCAAACCCCGCCTTGGTGGGAGGCTGCTGGGCTGTTGAATATCCATTTGATCCCTTTTGGTTGAAAAGCTCTTTCAATCTTGTCATTGTCCAGTTGTTGGATTGCTTCTCTCAATTCTCTTTCAGCGGCCACAAGATTCGTGCCATTATCGGACCGCATGATGGTGACTTGTCCTCTTCGGCATACAAAGCGTCGAATTGCATTTACACAAGAGTCTGTGTCAAGGCTGTCTGCGACTTCAATGTGTACCGCTCTCAGGGTAAGGCATGTGAACAACACACCGTACCTCGACTGTACTCCGGCCCCGCTTTACACCGAAGGGCCCAAAGAAGTCAACGCCAACATTCGTAAATGGGGGTTTATCGGGCAGGAGGCGATCTTCTGGTAGGTTCGCCATCTTCTGCTCCCCGACCTTTCCAGAGATCCTGCGGCACGTGACACACTTGTTGAGTAGCTTTCTGATTGCAGAGTTGGCTTGTGGAATCCAATACTTGCATCTTAGTTGTGCCAAGACGTAGTTGCGTCCGGCATGTCCTGTCCTTTGGTGGATGTCTGTCAGGATCAGCGTGGCAACTCTGCTGTGCTTTGATATGATTGCTGGCCGTTTGGCGGTCTCTGGCATGGCTGACTTGTTAAGTCTTCCGCCGACCCTCAAAATGTTCTCTTGAAGAACAGGGTCTAGTCTGAACAACTGACTGTTGTGATTAACTTGCTTTCCCTTCTGCAGTGCTTTGAGTTCTTCGTTGAACTGTTGTCTCTGGCTGGACTGGATTATTTCTGACTCTGCGGCCACCAGATCATCCAAGGTAAGTGGTTTATTTTCCATTGTTGTTCTATATTTCTCCATGTGATGCTTTAGCTTGGACTTTTGCTTTTCAGGGTCCTTTTCTGTTTGGACGATTCTTCGTGATGACTCTTTTCTTTCCTCTTTCAGTTGTTGCAGAGTCCTCCTTAGTTTTAGAATCCATGCCACAGCTCTTTTTAGTTTCTGCCATCCCGAGTAGTACTCGACCAGCTTGCACACTGGTTCCATGTCATCTTCGACTTTGATTGTGTTCACCGTCACCGTGTTCTTGACCTCTGGGTCGTCTTGAAGGCTTTCCTTCCTTTGCACGGGTTGTTCCGGCCAGTCACACTCTTTGTTCAGCAGGAAACTTGGTCCGTCGATCCACGTCCTTGATTGTGCCAAGTTCTTGGCCTTCAGGCCTCTGCTGGACTGATCCGCTGGGTTTTCTGTTGTTTTTACATACTTCCATTGGGAAGGCTTGGTGGCTTCTCGGATCAGGTTTATTCTGTTTGCCACGAAGGTTTTGAAGCGAGCAGTGTCATTGTCTATGTATCCGAGCACTGTAGTGCTATCAGTCCAGAAGGTAGATGGTTGTAGTGGAACTTGAAGTTCTTGACGCAGCATCTTGTCTACCTTCACGGCAATGACTGCCGCTGTCAGTTCTAGTCTGGGGATTGTGACTTGTTTGAGTGAGGCTACTCTTGACTTGCCCATCACAAGGGAACAATGTTTCTTGCCTTGCTTGTTCTCCAGTAGCAGGTAAGTTGCAGTACCGTAGGCATACTCTGAGGCATCCGAAAAATGGTGCAACTGCGCTGTAGCAGTGCGTCCAAAGTCAGCAGGTTTCAAGCACCTGTTCACTTGGAAGTTGGAGAGGTGAGTAACGTCTTCTATCCATCCTTTCCAATCCTCTGCGTGTTTTTTACCGATGTCTTCATCCCATCCATGTAGCTCCTTACACAGATCTTTCAGCAGGAGTTTAGCAGGCAGGATGACCGGCGCCAGTAAGCCGAGGGGGTCGTAGATGGAGTTGACGACGGACAAGATTCCCCTTCTTGTCATCGGCTTGTCTGGCAGCTTGATGCTGTAGGTGAAAGTATCGGTTTCTGTATCCCACTGTATGCCGAGCGCTCTCTCGACAGGTAGAGCTTCAGAACTGAGATCCAGGTTCTTCATTTCTTTAGCTCTGTGTTCTTCTGGGATGGACATGAGCACTTTCCGGTTATGGCTCATCCATTTCGTCAAGGTGAATCCTCCGCTGGCACACAAGGTGCGAAGATCCTTAGCCAAGGTCACTGCGTCCTTTTCCGATGCCACGCTCTTCAAGCAGTCGTCTACGTAGAAATTGTTTAGCACTGTTTGAACGGCTTCTGGGGGCGCAGTGGCTTTGTGATCTTCTGCGGTTCTCTTCAACGCATATGATGCAATGCTTGGTGATGAGGTGGCACCAAAGAGGTGCACTGTCATTCTGAATTCTTCCATGGGCTCATTAAAGTTGCCGTTGGGCCACCAAAAGAAGCGTTGGAGGTCTGCGTCATGTTCAGGTACCTTCACCTGATAAAACATTGACTCGATGTCGGCCATCATCGCTACTGGCTCCTCACGGAATCTTAAGAGGACGCCAACTAGCGTGTTGGTCATGTCGGGTCCTTGTAGTAGCCTACTGTTCAGAGACTGTTCTTGAAAAGAGGCGGCGCAGTCGAAGACAACTCTCATCTTTTTCTTCTTGGGGTGGTACACCCCGTGGTGTGGTATGTAGGACACCCTGGCATCTGCACGGTTCAGCTGGTCCGCCGGAATTCCGACGGCATAGCCTTTTTCGATGACGTTGTCCATGAAGTTGTTGTAGTCTTCGTAGAACCTGGGGTCCTTCTTGAATTTCCGCTGCAAACTAGCCATGCGCTGTTTCGCCATACAACGGTTGTTGGGCATTGGCAGCTTGTCATTCTTGAGCGGCAATCCGATGCTGTAATGGCCGTTCTCGAAAGTTGTAGTTTTCTTCACCAACTGCATGAACTGCTTGTCTTCTTGAGACATCTCTTCCTTGTCGTCGTAGTTACGCTCTGGAAAGTCGGTGTTGTACTGCTGGACCAGCAGCTTTTCGATTTCTGTCACTGTGATCCTGTTCACTGAGCAGTGAGGCTGGTTGATCTCATCACTCTGTTCCTTCCTTATGGGCCCGTTCACGACCCAGCCAATGACAGTCTTCACTGCATAAGGTCCTCCGTTTCTACTGTTTATAACGTGCCATGGCTCCATTGCTCTTGCACAGTTTGCTCCGATAAGTAGGCCGACGTCCGCTTCTATCTCTGGCAGGCGTACTTCGTTGAGGTAAGGCCACTTCCGGATTTCTGATTGCTTGGGTATGTTCTCGGTGTGCACCGGTATGTTACTGTGGGTGTACGCCTTGGGTAGCTTGATGAACTTGCTGTCTTCCAGCCCACATACCTCCAAGTCTGATATCACATAACTGTTCATGAGTTTCTGTCCTCCAGGTTTGTCTTGTCCCATGGTGCTGAGGAGTACTTGCGTTGGTTTCCCTTTAACGTTCAGTTTCTTCCGCAGGCCTTCTGTGATGAACGTTGCTGTGCTCCCCGGATCCAAAAAAGCATATGTCACTATGTGTTTGTCACTCTTTCTTGACTTGATTTTCACCGGTATTATTGACAGCACACATTCATTGTCTCCGGCCCCAGTGAGGCAGGTGGCTTCTTGCGTGTAGGGAACTTGAAGGCTTGATACTTCTCGAGCGCCATTGATTTTTCCTGGGAGGTAGAATTTTCTTCTTTGCCTTTGTGTAGGATGTCTGGATGTTTTAGTGCACACTCCTTACACTCGGTTCTTTTCTTGCAGAACTTGCTGAGATGGCCCAAAGCCAAGCACCCAAAGCACAAACCTTTCGACTTTAAGAACTCCACCCGTTCCTTGTGTGGTTGACTCTTGATTTTATTACAAGTGTCCAGGGCGTGAGCTTGCTGGCAGTACATGCATGGCTTCTCAAAGGCACTTCCTTTTTTATTTGGTTTTTCCGTGGTGACGGTTGTTGCGAAGCTCCCACGTTTCTCTTTCCTAGCTGGGGGCCTTTCCCTCTCGTTCTTTCCAACTGTGGTTGGACGGCTGTCTGGTATGTCACCAAAGAGGGGATCCGTTGCTATTTTGGCTTGACGCTCTATGTAGGTCACCAGGTCATTAAATTTTGCTCTTCGGTCTCTTCTCTCTTTGATGTTGTAGGCTTCAGTGCGCCAACGCTCTTTCAATTTGTAGGGTAACTTGGATACTACCGTCCGTAGGTTGGTAGGGTTATCCATTTCCTCCATTGCATCGATGTCCTCCATTGTGTTGCGGCATCCAACCAGAAACATTGCATAGGCATTTAGCGCCTTTCCATCTTCAGACTTGATCTGCGGCCATTGGAGTGCCTTGTCGATGTAAGCGCTGGCGATCCGTAGTTCGTCTCCATAGTGCCTGTGAAGCAGTCGCTTTGCTTCCTTGTAGCCTCTGCTAGGTTGCATGTGGACACAGCTGCGAACTAGCTCCTGGGGTTCGCCATTTGTAAATTGTTCCAAGAAGTACAATTTATCCTGATCGTTGTCTGTCTTCTGTTCTATTGAGTGTTCGAATGCTCGAATGAAGGACTTGTATTGCAGTGCGTCACCCCTGAACACTGGGATATCCCTTGTTGGTAGCTGCGATTGCCTCTGCTGCTTTACAAGGAGCTCTGTGATTATGTTCTGTTTTTGCATGACCTTCAGCATGTCATCATCTCTAGTGATGTTGGAATGAGAGATGAGAGAGTCTCGTAGAGCCATTTGTGGTGGTTGGATGCGTGGCATCCGTGGCTGCGCATGATGGTTTGCGTGTCTGGTTGAGGAGGCGAGGTGCGGGTTGATTCTCGTTTCACGCTCCCTCTGCGGCTCCTACTCCCACCATCCTCTGATCTTTGGTATTCGTTGAGCACGTTTAGCTTCGCGCTACTTTCGGCCAAAGCAGTCTCCATCTCAAGCTCTTCTTTTTTAGCCTTGAGTTTAGCTTCTTCCAGCGCTAGCTGCTGCCACTTCTTCAGTGCCGCGGCGCGTTCCAGCAACGCTGCATGCTCTGCCTCTTGTATAGCACGTGTTGCTGAAACTCGTGATCCTATTGATGAGCGGCTTACTTGAGACCCATGTGGGCGGGCGTATCCAGCGTTGCCGACGCTGGTCTGTGAAGCGCTATCTTCAGGTTGGACACCATCTTGCAAATATTTTTCTGCTTCAGGCTCTTTTTGTAGCTGAGCGTCATCTAGCTGATCATCCACTTGATGTGATATGTGCACAGCTGCAATCCATTGTTTTGTACATTTCATGAAGTGTCTGATGGGCGCCATTTTGGGTTCGAACCAACTATCTTGGTCAAGTGTTTGTTCTTCTTCAGATAATAGGCATGTCACTTCTTTATTAAGACAGTTGAATTCCTCTAATACGGGCAAAGTCATTTTCCATCCCATCTTGGACACGTTGTACATTTTGTACATCTTTCATAAGTGTCTCCATGATGTTCATTTTATTAGACAGATCTCGTAGTCTTTGTCTTCTTAGTGCAATGCATTTTTGCAATTTATGCTCCAATCCCTTCTCAGTTTGCTTACGTGACCTTCCTGTTCTTTAGGATTTCCCACGTCTTTATGCTCATTTTCCCCATCCATCTTAACGATTGCAGAGTGGCTCATTCTAGTTTGCATGCAGTGTTCAAAAGCACCTTTACCTTAAAAGTCACTTTTCTTATTCAGAACAAATGCAAAACAGCTTCTATTATTATGATGGCTCTGCTTGGTTGGGTTAAAGTTGCGACGTGAGTTCGCGGCAGGGAAACTTTCACTTTCGGCATTCAGTCACGTTAGCTCCGAGTAGTTAACGTTAGTCTATTTAGACGTTCATATTCGTTGGCCGTAGCCTTCTATCTTCGCCACGTGTCTGGCAGGCAATACACAACATGAAGGCTTCTCATTACCTTGTCGTAGAGTCAAAGGATTGGCTGTTTTCCTACTTCATGCGGTTTTCTCTCGTTCTCGTTCCATCCAGTTCCAAGTCCGGTGCAGGTTAACAAGCTCCGTAGCCAGTTTTTGACTAAATGTAGGTGTAATATCCAAACGTCTGTGAGTTTTCTGATCACCCTTGAAGCCAGAGTAGGTGAATAACGGGAGTCTTGAACGCGAACGACAGGACCACGTGTATAGTTTACCATTTATTAACAAAAGAAAAACATAACATGTCGAATCGCTCGTCGCACGGTCAAAAACTATGACGCTACCATCTACGCTGGTTCCATTCAAAAAAGCCCCCGCTGCCTTCTACCCAGCTGATTATAAGTGGTCACATGACAGTTCCGGTCTATCAAAATAAAGAAATGTTTTTATCACATAGTCTCAGTTTAAACAAACAAAGTCTTATCAAATCATGAAATCATGACAAATCTTTTTCAACTATAGACTATTAAACTATTATCAAATTGAAATATCGAAACATGAATATAGGACATATTAATGAACCAATTCCAAGATTGGCTCCTACATACACACTTTAAATGAACACCAAGCTCTAGGATTGATACTACATGAAATCTAAACACTTAAATGAACATCAAGCTCTAGGATTGATACTTAATAAAATGTAAACACTTTAAATTAACATCAAGCTCTAGGATTGATACTAAATGAAATGTAAACACTTAAATGAACATCAAGCTCTAGGATTGATACTTAATGAATTGTAAACACTTTAAATGAAAATCAAGCTCTAGGATTGATACTTAATGAATTGTAAACACTTTAAATGAACATCAAGCTCTAGGATTGATACTTAATGAATTGTAAACACTTTAAATGAACATCAAGCTCTAGGATTGATACTTAATGAAATGTAAACACTTTAAATTAACGGTCTGAAATAACTCAGTAATACATTTAAATCCTCCTTGAGTAAAGCTAAGGCCAATTATGACGTAGAATGAATCTCTAGCTGTTCTACACATCTGTCAACATTGTGTAAAGCAGTGAAGGTAAACCATAACAAGTCCACTATATCTGTTCCTTCTCCTGTTACGCTTAATGACTGCTTCATAAATAAGACACCAGAGATTAGCTTTGGACACACACTTTGCTACTGCCATAAATGTGTTTGCTATGAGGTACGCAGGATGGGCTCTGAGTAGTGAACCATTGGCTCATGATCCCTCCTTAAACCAGACCTCTCAGTTCACTCTACAGGCCTTCATTCACTCTCTGGTTCAGGAAGGACTTCAAGCTATCTCTTCTGATCCTTTAGTCTGGAAATAAGTCATGTAGAATATAGTCCTGTCAAATGTAGTCCCACTGGATAAAGGCGTGATGAAAATGATCTCAATAACTATCGGCCAATTTCCACATAGTCCCTTCTTGCTCATATCCTGGAGTCCTTAGTTAATAATCAGCTCACCTCTCAAAAGATGGTGTGTTATGTCAGCACCAGTCAGGGTTCAGAGGTCAACACTATCTTGGTATCTGGCTGGATCACAAAGTGAGTCACCAAAGAGTTCCAAAGTTCATCAGGAAGTGGATGAGGCTGTTAAGTTACCTGAGACACGTCTCCACTCGTAAAGCCCTAGGTACGGGAGCCCTAGATACGGGAGCCCTAGGTACGGGAGCCCTAGGTACGGGAGCCCTAGATACGGGAGCCCTAGATACGGGAGCCCTAGGTACGGGAGCCCTAGGTACGGGAGCCCTAGGTAGGGGAGCCCTAGATACGGGAGCCCTAGGTACGGGAGCCCTAGGTAGGGAGCCCTAGCTTCACAGGGTGGTGGACGGCCCAGTGTATGGTGGTGGAGGTGAGCTCCCCTCCTCCTGGATATATCCAACCATAAAGCATCATAAAGACATTGACCTGTCCTCACTGTTACCGTCAGCCAGGCCATACCTCAGTATCAAGAGGTATGACCCTGGCCTAGGGGGACCAGGGAACATAGCAAAAAGACAGGGGAGACGCAGTTTAACAATAAATGAGTGTTTATTAAATAATAAAAAGTAACTAAACAAACCAGGGATAAACCGATGAGGTGTGGACATCAGTAAAGTCAGTAGTGTAATGGGTGTATGTGTGAGTGGATTGGGTGTAGTGTGTGTGTAGAAGTGAGATGAGTTGGAGCAGGGAGACAGGCTTCTATAGGGCTGGAGCAGAGCTAGAGAGGACTGGGGAGACCGGCTTCTATAGGGCTGGAGCAGAGCCAGAGAGGACTGGGGAGACAGGCTTCTATAGGGCTGGAGCAGAGCTAGAGAGGACTGGGGAGACCGGCTTCTATAGGGCTGGAGCAGAGCCAGAGAGGACTGGGGAGACAGGCTTCTATAGGGCTGGAGCAGAGCCAGAGAGGAATGGGGAGACAGGCTTCTATAGGGCTGGAGCAGAGCTAGAGAGGACTGGGGAGACAGGCTTCTATAGGGCTGGAGCAGAGCCAGAGAGGACTGGGGAGACAGGCTTATATAGGGCTGGAGCAGAGCTAGAGAGGACTGGGGAGACAGGCTTCTATAGGGCTGGAGCAGAGATAGAGAGGACTGGGGAGACAGGCTTCTATAGGGCTGGAGCAGAGTCAGAGAGGACTGGGGAGACAGGCTTCTATAGGGCTGGAGCAGAGCCAGAGAGGACTGGGGAGACAGGCTTCTATAGGGCTGGAGCAGAGCAAGAGAGGACTGGGGAGACAGGCTTCTATAGGGCTGGAGCAGAGTCAGAGAGGACTGGGGAGACAGGCTTCTATAGGGCTGGAGCAGAGCCAGAGAGGACTGGAGAGACAGGCTTCTATAGGGCTGGAACAGAGCTAGAGAGGACTGGGGAGACAGGCTTCTATAGGGCTGGAGCAGAGCCAGAGACGACTGGGGAGACAGGCTTCTATAGGGCTGGAGCAGAGCTAGAGAGGACTGGGGAGACCGGCTTCTATAGGGCTGGAGCAGAGCTAGAGAGGACTGGGGAGACAGGCTTCTATAGGGCTGGAGCAGAGCCAGAGAGGACTGGGGAGAAAGACTTCTATAGGGCTGGAGCAGAGCTAGAGAGGACTGGGGAAACAGGCTTCTATAGGGCTGGAGCAGAGCTAGAGAGGACTGGGGAGACAGGCTTCTATAGGGCTGGAGCAGAGCCAGAGAGGACTGGGGAGACAGGCTTCTATAGGGCTGGAGCAGAGCTAGAGAGGACTGGGGAGAAAGGCTTCTATAGGGCTGGAGCAGAGCCAGAGAGGACTGGGGAGACAGGCTTCTATAGGGCTGGAGCAGAGCTAGAGAGGACTGGGGAGACAGGCTTCTATAGGGCTGGAGCAGAGCCAGAGAGGACTGGGGAGACAGGCTTCTATAGGGCTGGAGCAGAGCCAGAGAGGACTGGAGAGACAGGCTTCTATAGGGCTGGAACAGAGCTAGAGAGGACTGGGGAGACAGGCTTCTATAGGGCTGGAGCAGAGCTAGAGAGGACTGGGGAGACAGGCTTCTATAGGGCTGGAGCAGAGCCAGAGACGACTGGGGAGACAGGCTTCTATAGGGCTGGAGCAGAGCTAGAGAGGACTGGGGAGACCGGCTTCTATAGGGCTGGAGCAGAGCTAGAGAGGACTGGGGAGACAGGCTTCTATAGGGCTGGAGCAGAGCCAGAGAGGACTGGGGAGAAAGACTTCTATAGTCAAGTCAAGTCAAGTCAAGTTTATTGTCACTTCACAGTTTACAGTTTAGTATAAAGCAGTGATGTGAAATTCTTGTGTGCAATACCCGACGACAGACAGCAGTTATAAAATAAGATAAAATAAAAATAGATAAAAATAGAATAAAAAATAGAATAAAAAATACAATAGGAATATAAAATAAAAATAAAAAATGCAATTTATAAAATGCAAAAATCAGCACAGAAAAGAGCAATATATATATATAAATCAATGTAATAAAATATACATTGTTATATGTTATACGCCCTTGTTCAGCAGCCTGATGGCCTGACTGTGGAAGCTATCTCTAAGCCTATTTGTACGACACTTGATACTGCGGTATCGCCTGCCTGACGGTAAGCAGAGCCGAGCAGAGCCAGAGAGGACTGGGGAGACAGGCTTCTATAGGGCTGGAGCAGAGCTAGAGAGGACTGGGGAGAAAGGCTTCTATAGGGCTGGAGCAGAGCCAGAGAGGACTGGGGAGACAGGCTTCTATAGGGCTGGAGCAGAGCTAGAGAGGACTGGGGAGACAGGCTTCTATAGGGCTGGAGCAGAGCCAGAGAGGACTGGGGAGACAGGCTTCTATAGGGCTGGAGCAGAGCTAGAGAGGACTGGGGAGACAGGCTTCTATAGGGCTGGAGCAGGGCTAGAGAGGACTGGGGAGACAGGCTTCTATAGGGCTGGAGCAGAGCTAGAGGGGACTGGGGAAACAGGCTTCTATAGGGGTGGAGCAGAGCTAGAGAGGACTGGGGAGACAGGCTTCTATAGGGCTGGAGCAGAGCCAGAGACGACTGGGGAGACAGGCTTCTATAGGGCTGGAGCAGAGCTAGAGAGGACTGGGGAGAAAGGCTTCTATAGGGCTGGAGCAGAGCCAGAGAGGACTGGGGAGAAAGGCTTCTATAGGGCTGGAGCAGAGCTAGAGAGGACTGGGGAGACAGGCTTCTATAGGGCTGGAGCAGAGCCAGAGAGGACTGGGGAGACAGGCTTCGATAGGGCTGGAGCAGAGCTAGAGAGGACTGGGGAGACAGGCTTCTATAGGGCTGGAGCAGAGCTAGAGAAGACTGGGGAGACAAGCTTCTATAGGGCTGGAGCAGAGCAAGAGAGGACTGGGAAGACAGGCTTCTATAGGGCTGGGGCAGAGCCAGAGATGACTAGGGAGACAGGCTTCTATAGGGCTGGAGCAGAGCTAGAGAGGACTGGGGAGACAGGCTTCTATAGGGCTGGAGCAGAGCCAGAGAGGAATGGGGAGACAGGCTTCTATAGGGCTGGAGCAGAGCCAGAGAGGACTGGGGAGACAGGCTTCTATAGGGCTGGAGCAGAGCTAGAGAGGACTGGGGAGACAGGCTTCTATAGGGCTGGAGCAGAGCTAGAGAGGACTGGGG
>CM051023.1:4037924-4052018 GCA_027704905.1 Muraenolepis orangiensis | reverse complement strand
TTGGCTGTCTGTGTGTGTGTGTGTGTGTGTGAGTGTGTGTGTGTGTGTGCGTGTGTGTGGGTGTGTGTGTGTGTGAGTGTGTGGGGTTGGCTGTCTGTGTGTGTGAGTGTGAGTGTGTGGGGTTGTGTGTGAGTGTGTGTGTGTTTGTGTATGTGTGTTTGTGTGTGTGTGTGTGAGAGTGGAGAGTGTGTGTGTGTGTGAGTGTGTGTGTGAGTGTGTGGGGTTGGCTGTCTGTGTGTGTGTGTGTGTGTGTGAGTGTGTGTGTGTGTGTGAGTGTGTGTGTGTGTGTGTGTGTGTGAGAGTGTGTGGGGTTGGCTGTCTGTGTGTGTGTGTGTGTGTGTGTGTGTGTGTGTGTGAGTGTGTGGGGTTGGCTGTCTGTGGTCCTTGACCCACGCTTCAATCAGAGCCGGATCCACCGTATCTCTCACTGTGGCCATTCAACCCTCCTGGGGGACGCAGGGCTCTGGTCCCTGGGGGACGCAGGGCTCTGGTCCCTGGGGGACGCAGGGCTCTGGTCCCTGGGGACGCAGGGCTCTGGTCCCTGGGGGACGCAGGGCTCTGGTCCCTGGGGGACGCAGGGCTCTGGTCCCTGTGACCCCAGCCGACTAATCAACTGCTACTGACCCGCCGGTCGGCTGACCGGCTCTTAAGGCATTCTTTAAGTCTCCTTGTGTGTGTGTGTGTTTTGTCCCCTCTCTCTCTCTCTCTCTCCCGTGGCGTCTGGTGGTGGTGGTGGTGGTGGCGGTGGTGGTGGCGGTGGTGGTGGCGGTGGTGGCGGTGGTGGCGGTGGTGGCGGTGGTGGGTGGCGGTGGTGGCGGTGGTGGCGGTGGTGGTGGTGGCGGTGGTGGCGGTGGCGGTGTTAGGTCTGTACTTATCCCAGCCCTCACAGCCAGGGTCTAAAGGATCGTTGGGGTATTTCCTCAAGAGACACCGCGGACATGGAGAAGCCGGGTACCTGATATGTACCTGGCGTCCGATCTGGTATTCCTCCGTCCGAAAATGATGCATGGTAAGCCACAGCTTTCAGAACCATGTCACGATATATAGACCTTAGTTCCATGTCCTTACACAGCCACAGTTAGAGTTCCACAGCCGTGGTCCCCTCACCTGTACTGGACCCCACCCTAAACACCTCCCATGGCCTCTGAACTGAGCCCTACCATGTGATGTGAACAGTGGCGTGGTGTTTTGGATCCCAAGAAATGTTTTAATTTCTCTTCTGAACAGAGAACAAGAGGCACAAAGGCTGATAGATGTTTCAAAAAGTACGTCCTAGGTTATTACTAGGAAATTCATCACTCATAACTCATCATAGTCATAACTTTGTGTTTTATTATGGGTAAACTCAATGTTGCCTGACTGAAGAATCCCTAATGGTTTTCTTTGGGGTGCCGGGCGTCTCTTAGGGGCGCTCATACCCCTGTCGCCCATCACTGTCATACAGAACTGATATTTTCCTATGCAGGCAACCCGTCCATTTCAGTGAGATTCAGTCAGTCAGTCAGACACACACACACACACACACTTACACACACACACACTTACAATGCATGCACAAATGATCCATGATGTCCCTTTGGGTGACGGAATAAGCATGATATACCGAGACTCCTGAGCCAAGGCTTATGCTTATCTGGCTAACCGGCTGCCTCATCAATGTGTGTGTGTGTGTGTGTGTGTGTGTGTGTGTGTGTGTGTGTGTGTGTGTGTGTGTGTGTGTGTGTGTGTGAGTGTCTGTGTGTGTGTGTGTGTGTGTGTGTGTGTGTGTGTGTGTGTGTGTGTGTGTCTGTGTGTGTGTGTGTGTGTGTGTGTGTGTGTGTGTGTGTGTGCCCAAAAAAGGCCAAAATGTAACCTTTGGAAGCGGGATAGCCTTGCTGCCATCCTATGGATTGGTTGTTGTTGTTGTTGTTGTTGTTGGCTAAAGGGCTCTGGTGTGTGATAGTGGGCCTTGATTAGCCAAACTAAGCTCTTTAGGTTGACCGTCATTTAATAAATCCCTCCTGTTGTTCACTGCTTCTAGAAGGACCCCTGGCACTCGGCTAACATTTGTTGTTTGCCTTTGCCGTTGATATACCTTTGTTTATTCCTATATATATTATTATTATATATTATTATATATGATATATTATTATATATATTATTATAGTGTCTTTGACCTACGGTCCTCTCTTGCACTTTTTAAGTATCTTTTTACTTTGTTTTTTTCGACTGCCGGCTCGGGCCACAGCAGCGGAGAGAGTGGAGGCTGTCGGGGGGAACTCGGCACAGATATGATGCTATTTAAATGCTAATGTGTTAAAAGGAGCAAAACGACCTTTATTCACACTCAACAAGGCAACAAGAGTGCTAAAAACAAGGGGCCCGCGTAAGAAATGAGCCCTCTTCCTCCTGCTCCGTCTATACTCCATCCTCCTCCTCCTCCTCCTCCCTCTCCCTGCGGTGTCAAATTGAAGGGTGTGTTGATAACTGGCTGGTGGGGACTTTGATAACATTCAGGCTTTGGTGTGAGGCCAGATGTTAAGTCGTACACGATTGGTGGGGGACAGAGGGCGCCGAGTCTTAAATCCGCTATTATTGGCTTGTGTCTACACAGAGAGTTTGCGGTCCAACAAGTCTCTATACGAGGTCTAAAGACTTTTGGACGTAATATGGATTGACCTCGTCTCTCAGTCAGTTTGAGTCAGTCTGACTAAATGGTTGCCGTGGGTTTCATCAGCACCATCGATAGCATCCGAGTCCAAATCCTCCACAGTCCACATTTAAGCTCCACCATAATGGTTTGTAGCGATCGTTCATGCGGTGTAGTGCTCTGTGTACCCGGAGAGCAACAACAACAACAAATCGTGAGGATTGAATCCTCTTTATTGGTCACATACATGAAGACATACAGTGAAACGTGTTCTCTGCATTTAACCCATCCTAGTATTAGGAGCAGTGGGCAGCTATTCATACAGCGCCCGGGGAGCAGTTAGGGTTAGGGTCTTCCTCAAGGACACCTCGACAGTTTTTGCTAGGAGGAGCCGGGGATCGAACCAGCAACCTTCCGGTTGTGAGGCGACCGCTCTACCTCCTGAGCTAGACTGCCGCCCAAAGCAGAGCAGAAACATGCTTGGCGTTTGGCAGAAGCGATTTCTCTCACCTGAGAGACCTGCTGACCTGCTTTCCTGCCTTTTGCTTGACATCAATATTCAATCGTTCAACAGTTGTTGGAGAATTCCCGTTTTTATTTCCGAAGACCTACGCTCCCGTGTCTTTGTTTTGGTTTTTGGTTCCTCACACTCCAACAACCTACAGTACATGTGTGGTTCAGAGAGAGAGAGAGAAGAGCTCATGTATTGCGTATGTGTGTGTGTCTTGAGAGTCAGGGAGGCCCTTCGAGGGAACGCGTCACTCGGCAGCGAAAGGCCACAGAGAACGACATAACAGCAGTAGCATAACTTCAGCGTCATGGCCACCCAACAGCAAGCGGGGGGCACAACGTCCCTCTGTCAGGTGGATGGGGAGTGGTTGGTGAGTCAATCAGGTGGAGTGGTCGGTGAGTCAGATGGACAGCCCTCAGACGGAGATCACCTGCTTCAGCTGCCGGTCATTTATTTGTTTCCCAGTGGGTTATTTTTATATCAAAGATTAACCTGTCAATCAATCAATCAAACAAAGCATCATATTCTAACTATTCTTCTAACTCTATTCTTCTAACTCTATTAATTAACATATTGAATTTGTCTTAGTTTGTCCCCAAACGGTATCCTAGATGAACATAGAATTGGTGATGAATCCAATGTGTAAAATGTGGTGACAAAGGCGGCAGTTGAGCTCAGGAGGAAGAGCGGCCGGAAGGTTGCTGGTTCCATCCCCAACTGTGGGGGATCTCAAACTATTGGACCGGTCTTCCCAGAGCCATTTCCAATGGGGAGGGCATCGCAAATACACAGGAAACAACCATGGGGATGCTGAGCGGTACCAAACGGCTCTCCTTGGATTGAGTCAAATCCAGCTGAATGAAGGGCCTGGACGTGTGGCCTTGATGACCTATCAGAGACCAATGGGTTTAATCTACCAGTATGTGCCTGACAAGGCGGAGGAGAGAGATGGTGTGTGAGTGTGTGTGTGGGGGGTGGGGCTTATGCATTTAGCCTACGCCTCCCAAGGACGTCTGTCCAGCTGTGCGCCTCAAAGCGCTCTCTCTCTCTTCGGGGCTTTGACGGATGATACAAGTGCCTCAGAGTGATAGGCTATTATTTCACTTTGCATTGAATAAATGGCAATGCAGGTTCCTACCTGTGTCCTCCCCCCCCCCTCTCTCTCTCTCTCTCTCTCTCTCTCTCTCTCTCTCTCTCTCTCTCTCTCTCTCTCTCTCTCTCTCTCTCTCTAACTCAGTGTTTTTTTGCTGAGAATCGGTGATCACGAAAGGCATCTATTTTTAGAAGAACAACTTCCTAAGATGGTGTTATATGTCATTGAGCATTGTGTTGTCTTCTTCTCGTTCCCCTCCACCAACAGACCAGCAGTACTCATGGTCCTCCTCGCAGCACTTCGATGAGGACACCTACTCCACTCCTCCCAGGAACATGAAGGGTCTGACTGGCGGCCGCCCGGCCCAGCTGCAGCTCACCTCCGCCGCCTCGGCCCACACGTGCGGCCTAGCCGACTGCGAGCGCTCCCTGGACCACCACCTCCACCATGGGGAGTCCCGGTCCCCGTCCTACCTCCTCAGTCCCACGGAGAGCTGCCCTCTGGACGGCCACCACCGCCGCTCCCCGAGGAGCTCCATCCACTTGGAGTGCATGGTGATGCCCGTGTCCGTGTTGGCCACCGACCACTCCCTCTCCAGCAGCACCTTCCCCCGCATGCACTACGGCAGGCCCCAGGACGGCGGCGGGGGTGGCGGTAACAGGGAGTCCCGGGAGGAGAGCGGTGGAGGCGGTGGTTGTGGAGGCGGTGGCGGCGGAGGTAGTGGCGGAGGCGGTAGCAGCGGCTTGTCCTCGCACGGCGGCAGCGGCAAATCCAACTGCCTCCAAGCCAACATGCTGGACCAGTTTGAGAAGCAGATGCCGGTGCACCGCGACGGCTTCCACACTCTGCAGTACCAGCGCACCACCACCACCACCACCACCAACACCGCCACAGAGCCGCTCAACGAGAGCCCCGGCCGCATACGCCACCCGGTGCACTCGGTGCAGCGGCTCTTCACCAAGTCCCACTCCCTGCCCTCGGGCGGCCGGTGGAGCTCCGACGACAACCTGGACAGCGACAGCACGTATCGGACGCCCAGCGTCATGTCCCGTCACCCGCCGGAGCACCTGAGCCACTGCTACCCGCTGGACGCCGTGCAGGCGCATCTCGCCGGGGACCTGACGCTCAAGACGTCCCGGAGCAACAACGACGTCAAGTGTTCGGCGTGCGATGGCGTGGCCATGTCGTAAAGCGGACCGACGCCACCTCCTCCTCCTCCTCCTCTCCCTCCTCCTCCTCTCCCTCCTCCTCTCGCTCCTCCTCCTCTCCCTCCCCCTCCTCCTCCTCCTCCTCCTCCTCCTCCTCCTCCTCCTCCTCCTCTCCTCCTCCTCCTCCTCCTCCTCCTCTTCTTCCTCTCCTCTCCTCCTCCTCCTCCTGAATATGAATGATTGTGTTCCGGTCTCTGTTGTGACCATGATGTTTGCATGTATAAAGGAGATATATATATAGATATAGATATAGATAGATATATAGATATATACATATATATAGATATCTATATATATATAGATATCTATAGATACATATATAGATATAGATATAGATATAGATATATGTATATCTATATCTATATGTATCGATATAGATATATGTATATCTATATCTATATGTAAATGTGTCTATACACACACACACACACTTTGTGTGAGTGAGTGTGCGTGTGTGTGTGTGTGTGTGTGTGTGTGTGTGTGTGGGGGTGTTTGTGTGTGTGTGTATGTGTGTGTGTGTGTGTGTGTGTTGTGGGGAGGGGGGGGGTGTGTGTGTGTGTATGTGTGTATGTGTGTTTGTGTGTGTGTGTGTGTGTGTGTGTGTGTGTGTGTTGTGGCGCCCCGGGCTCCACTGGGAAGTATGCTGGGCCACCCTTGGGCCAGGTGGTAGAACACCGGTACTACACCTCTGAGCTCCTGGCAGGATCAGCACCACGGAGAGCTCAGACGGTAACCGCCCACTCGTCAGGCCGAATGGGGAACACCTGGAGCGGCTCATCAGGCCTGACGCCGTACACCTGGAGGGGAGCCACTCAAGAAGGCCAGAGGCAGGGATAAAAGGGAGAGCGTGGAAGGAAGAGTAGTTTTGGAAGAGGATGTCCAAAACTACAGACCGGTATCTCTCCTATCATTCCTGTCCAAAACCCTTGAACGGGCTGTCTCCTCACAACTTTCTTCCTATCTCTCCCAGAACAACCTCCTCGACCCTCACCAGTCAGGCTTCAAGGCTGCGCACTCCACGGAGACGGCACTGCTCGCAGTGACAGAGTCTCTTCGTGATGCCAGAAGCTCGTCCCTCTCATCGGTACTGATCCTTCTCGACCTGTCTGCGGCGTTCGACACAGTGAACCACCAGATCCTCCTCTCCACTCTCGCCGAGCTTGGAATCGCTGGAACTGCGTTATCCTGGTTCACCTCCTACCTTGCAGATCGCACTTATCAGGTCACATGGAACGGTTCCCTGTCCAAACCCTGCACCCTGGACACCGGAGTTCCTCAAGGCTCAGTATTGGGACCCCTTCTGTTTTCTCTTTACACTAAATCGCTAGGCTCTGTAATCGCATCTCATGGCTTCTCCTATCACTGCTATGCAGATGACACTCAACTGTTTCTCTCCTTTCCCCCCTCAGAAACCCAAATAGCAACACGCATCTCGAAATGCCTGGCCGACATCAGCAGATGGACAGCCGCCAACCACCTGAAGCTCAACCTTGACAAGACTGAGCTCCTCTTCATACCGGGGAAAGACTGCCCTCAGATGGACCTACTGGTCACCATCGAGAACACCCAAGTCTCCCCCTCAACCACAACAAGAGACCTTGGTGTGGTGGTAGATGACCAACTGTCCTGCAATGCCAACGTCACCGCGGTGGCCCGATCTTGCAGAATTGCCCTCTACAACATCCGCAGGATCCGGCCCTTCCTCACACGTGAAGCGGCGCAGATCCTGGTCCAAGCGCTCGTCATCACCCGCCTCGACTACTGCAACTCTCTCCTGGCGGGACTCCCCGCCTCTGCAACCAAGCCCCTCCAACGCATCCAGAACGCAGCAGCACGCCTGGTATTCAACCTACCGAAATTCTCCCACGTGACCCCTCTCTTCCGCGATCTCCACTGGCTTCCGGTAAATGCTCGCATCAAATTCAAGATTCTGGTGCTGACCTTTAGGGCAGTCAATGGAACTGCCCCGGCCTACCTCCAGGCGTTGGTCAAACTCTACATCCCAGCCAGAGCGCTCCGCTCAACTTCTGCCAGGCGACTTGTTCGACCTTCACTAAGGTCAACCAAACATCGCTCGTCCAAAACCCAGCTCTTCACGGCTCTGGCCCCACAGTGGTGGAATGAACTCCCGTCTCATGTCAGGACGGCAGAGTCCCTCGCCAGCTTCCGCAAGAGACTCAAGACCCACCTGTTCAGAGTCCACCTGGACTCTCCTTTGTGAAACCCCTAAACTTGCTTAAGTCCTGACATTAATAGCTCTTAGCATGTTGTATATGTTAGCAAGTGTATGTCCTTAATGTTGTTAACACGCTCTTATCACAGCTACTTAAGCAGGTGACCTAGCAGTACGAAATTGTGTTATTCATCTTGTTAATATGAATACTTGTGAACTGCTGTATTTATATGTTTGCGTACCCCAGTGTTATGCTATTGTCTGCTTCAACTAATGTACTCCTTGTAAGTCGCTTTGGATAAAAGCGTCTGCCAAATGCCCTAAATGTAAATGTAAATGAGAGGAACAGTATGTGGTAAGAGGCCGCAGGCCAACCCGGACTGAAAGCCGCGGCGCGCTATGTGAGCGTTATTGCTGAAGCAGGATTGTTAACGGCGATGGTGTCTCCAGCCTTAACCCCTGGCGGCGGTGTTGCTGCCCTAACGGGAGCCCCAGGAGGCGGACCAACACCCCACGAGCCCCGGCCCAGGACAGCTACCCCGGGGCGACCAAGAGAGAGGGAGACTGTACCCCAACCGGGAGGACCGTTTGATTTACCGTTATCCCCTTCCCCCCCGACCCCCACCTGTTTAAACAAGGAAACCCCTTTGTTACACTTTGTTACCCTTTGTTACCGCTGTCCTCCCTCTGCCAACGTGTGTGTGTGTGTGTGTGTGTGTGTGTGTGTGTGTGTGTGTGTGTGTGTGTGTGTGTGTGTGTGTGTGTGTGTGTGTGTGTGTGTGTGTGTCACACAACCCCCCCCCCCACACACACACACACACACATTTGTGATCTGACTTTGATAAGGAAGCCATTTTTTCACCACAGACACATTGGGAAAGAACAACATCAGACACAAACCTATTGAACTAAAGACCTAATGAAAGATGAATTAATATAAAGATCAACATCAGACACAAACCTATTGAACTAAAGCCCTAATGAAAGATGAATTAATATAAAGATCAACATCAGACACAAACCTATTGAACTAAAGACCTAATGAAAGATTAATTAATATAAAGATCAACATCAGACACAAACCTATTGAACTAAAGCCCTAATGAAAGATGAATTCATATAAAGATCAACATCAGACACAAACCTATTGAACTAATGAAAGATGAATTAATATAAAGATCAACATCAGACACAAACCTATTGAACTAATGAAAGATGAATTAATATAAAGATCAACATCAGACACAAACCTATTGAACTAAAGACCTAATGAAAGATGAATTCATATAAAGATCAACATCAGACACAAACCTATTGAACTAAAGCCCTAATGAAAGATGAATTAATATAAAGATCAACATCAGACACAAACCTATTGAACTAAAGACCTAAAGAAAGATGAATTAAGATAAAGATCAACATCAGACACAAACCTATTGACCTAAAGACCTAATGAAAGATGAATTAAGATAAAGAACAACATCAGACACAAACCTATTGAACTAAAGACCTAATGAAAGATGAATTAAGATAAAGAACAACATCAGACACAAACCTATTGAACTAAAGACCTAATGAAAGATGAATTAAGATAAAGAACAACATCAGACACAAACCTATTGAAATAAAGACCTAATGAAAGATGAATTAAGATAAAGAACAACATCAGACACAAACCTATTGAACTAAAGACCTAATGAAAGATGAATTCAGATAAAGAACAACATCAGACACAAACCTATTGAACTAAAGACCTAATGAAAGATGAATTCATATAAAGATCAACATCAGACACAAACCTATTGAACTAAAGACCTAATGAAAGATGAATTAATATAAAGATCAACATCAGACACAAACCTATTGAACTAAAGACCTAATGAAAGATGAATTCAGATAAAGATCAACATCAGACACAAACCTATTGAACTAAAGACCTAATGAAAGATGAATTCATATAAAGATCAACATCAGACACAAACCTATTGAACTAAAGCCCTAATGAAAGATGAATTAATATAAAGAACAACATCAGACACAAACCTATTGAACTAAAGACCTAATGAAAGATGAATTAAGATAAAGAACAACATCAGACACAAACCTATTGAACTAAAGACCTAATGAAAGATGAATTAAGATAAAGAACAACATCAGACACAAACCTATTGAACTAAAGACCTAATGAAAGATGAATTAATATAAAGATCAACATCAGACACAAACCTATTGACCTAAAGACCTAATGAAAGATGAATTAATATAAAGATCAACATCAGACACAAACCTATTGACCTAAAGACCTAATGAAAGATGAATTAAGATAAAGAACAACATCAGACACAAACCTATTGACTTAAAGACCTAATGAAAGATGAATTAAGATAAAGAACAACATCAGACACAAACCTATTGAACTACAGACCTAATGAAAGATGAATTAATATAAAGATCAACATCAGACACAAACCTATTGAACTAAAGACCTAATGAAAGATGAATTAAGATAAAGAACAACATCAGACACAAACCTATTGAACTAAAGACCTAATGAAAGATGAATTAATATAAAGATCAACATCAGACACAAACCTATTGAACTAAAGCCCTAATGAAAGATGAATTCATATAAAGATCAACATCAGACACAAACCTATTGACCTAATGAAAGATGAATTAATATAAAGATCAACATCAGACACAAACCTATTGAACTAAAGACCTAATGAAAGATGAATTAAGATAAAGAACAACATCAGACACAAACCTATTGAACTAAAGACCTAATGAAAGATGAATTCATATAAAGATCAACATCAGACACAAACCTATTGAACTAAAGACCTAATGAAAGATGAATTAATATAAAGATCAACATCAGACACAAACCTATTGAACTAAAGACCTAATGAAAGATGAATTCAGATAAAGATCAACATCAGACACAAACCTATTGAACTAAAGACCTAATGAAAGATGAATTCATATAAAGATCAACATCAGACACAAACCTATTGAACTAAAGCCCTAATGAAAGATGAATTTATATAAAGAACAACATCAGACACAAACCTATTGAACTAAAGACCTAATGAAAGATTAATTAAGATAAAGAACAACATCAGACACAAACCTATTGAACTAAAGACCTAATGAAAGATGAATTCATATAAAAATCAACATCAGACACAAAGGTATTGAACTAAAGACCTAATGAAAGATGAATTCATATAAAGATCAACATCAGACACAAAGGTATTGAACTAAAGACCTAATGAAAGATGAATTCAGATAAAGAACAACATAAGACACAAACATATTGAACTAAAGACCTAATGAAAGATGAATTCAGATAAAAATCAACATCAGACACAAAGGTACTGAAGTAAAGACCTAATGAAAGATGAATTCATATAAAGATCAACATCAGACACAAAGGTACTGAAGTAAAGTCCTAATGAAAGATGAATTCATATAAAGAACAACATCAGACACAAAGGTAGTGAAGTAAAGACCTAATGAAAGATGAATTCATATAAAGGTCAACATCAGACACAAAGGTAGTGAAGTAAAGCCCTAGTTGTTGCGGCCCCCATGTCTGTGGGCTGTCTGTCTCTGTTGTGGTTCCTCTGTCTCCTTCAGGTGCTGCTCGGTGTGGGGTCTGGTCTTCCCTCCCCCTCCATGAGTCCTGTCCAATCAACCCCCAGCAATCACCCTTAATCATCGTCCCCTGGGTCCTTCCCGTCTCCCGGTCCTAGAAGAACACGGCATTCTTTTTGGTCCGTCTGTTTTAGGGAAGCGAGGTGGCGGTCTGCTAAGTATTGTATCGTTGACTGCTTATCCAATTGTAGCTGCTTTTGTTCGGTCCGGACGTTTAGTTGTAAAGTCCTGTGTTTGGTTTGGTTGCCTAGTGCTGTTGGTTGAGACTTTCTTTAGATTCCCTGGGAGAAGGGCTAGGTAAGATACCCATGGGTTTACATGCTGCACGTAGGTCACTCCATGTAGAGACACACTAGGTAAGAAGTGAACGTGTGTCACCCTGTTTCCTATGGAGCAGACGGTTTAGGGTCCTGGATAGTTGAGATAGGTTCAATAGGGTATAGTTTGGTAGAGTAGAGGTTGTAGGGAAGTTCAGGGCTTTTCTTTTCTTTTGTGTAGGGCACCGTCCACTCGGTCCTTCTCCCTCCTTTTTGTTAGCCGTTGCTGTTTGATAGAAGTGTGGTTGGAAACTGGATTATTGTTGATGTCATTTGTGTGCCACGCAATAAACCCTGGTGTCCACCGACCTTGTAATCCCATGATTTAACAGTGTAGGTATAGGCAGGCTGTTGGGTCCTCCTACCACTTCATACCATCCCATAGTGGAGGCACCAAACACTAATGAGATAAAGAACAACATCAGACACAAACCTATTGAACTAAAGACCTAATGACAGATTAATTAATATAAAGAACAACATCAGACACAAACCTATTGAACTAAAGCCCTAACTAAAGATGTGTTCCTCAGTAAGAGGAAGAGAAACCAGTTGTCAGTGAGGACTCCAGCCAGCCTTTAGAGCAGGGCTCCATTATTCACCATGTGTTGACCTGAGAACCACATTGATGTGGACTTGGTTGGTGTGTGTGTGTGTGTGTGTGAAATACTGTACTGTTATTTTTTTCATAATGTTCTCATTTGCTGTGTGTGTGTGTGTGTGTGTGTGTGTGTGTGTGTGTACACACACACACACACACACAGACTCTCTCTATCTCTCTCTGCCTACTGCTCTTATCTCTCTCACACACACACACACACACACACACACACACACACACACACACACAGTAAGTGAGGTCCTTAGGAACACACAATGAATAACAATAATAAAAACAACACTAACAACTATCATTCTCAAACAGCAAGAGAGAAAATTAAGTAATAACTATCATTCGCTAGAATTAGTAGTCTCTCTCTCTCTCTCTCTCTCTCTCTCTCTCTCTCTCTCTCTCTCTCTCTCTCTCTCTCTCTCAATCTCTCAATTGAGACCTATGGCTGTTCTGCTATTGTTGTAACAGACAGTGTAACCACCATCATAACAAACAAGACACCAGGACTTGTTGTTCCCTCCAAGCCAGCTGTCACCACCCCATCCTCTCCTAGTGATTCCTCTGTATGTCACTCCTATAACAACACCTTCTCCTTTCCTCTCCATCTCCACCTCCCAGTAACAGCGGTCAGTCAGACCCTCTCTACACAACACCTGGGGACAGGAGTCAAATCTCTCCAGGTGATCAGGATACTTCCTCCCTCTAACCCTCGTCACCTTCCTGTTGTCCTCAGACAGAGAGAGTATTCTGTTGACTGTGTTTGGGTCCAGTGTGAGTTCACACTCATCTGATGGGAGAGAAGGAAAGACATGATGAGTCTACACAGAAACACTACATATCAAATACACATACAAGTATCATGAATAGATGTATTATAATATATTAATATACAAGTATCATGAATAGATGACAAGTATCTACTTTGTTTTCCCATCCAACACGCATGCGTGCACCACGTGTGTGCACCACGCGTGCACCACGCGTGCACCACGTGCACGCGTGGTGCACCACGTGTGCACCACGTGTGCACCACGTGTGCACCACGTGTGCACCACGTGTGCACCACGTGTGCACCACGTGTGCACCACGTGTGCACCACGCGTGCACCACGTGTGCACCACGCGTGCACCACGCGTGCACCACGTGTGCACCCCACGTGCACGTGTGCACGTGTGCACCACGTGTGCACGTGTGCACCACGTGTGCACCACGTGTGCACCACGTGCACCACGTGTGCACCACGTGCACCACGTGTGCACCACGTGCACCACGTGTGCACCACGTGCACCACGTGTGCACCACGTGCACCACGTGTGCACCACGTGCACCACGTGTGCACCACGTGCACGTGTGCACCACGTGTGCACGTGTGCACCACGTGTGCACGTGTGCACCACGTGCGCACCACGTGCACGTGTGCACCACGTGCACACCACGTGCACGTGTGCACGTGTGCACGTGTGCACCACGTGTGCACCACGTGCACGTGTGCACCACGTGCACCACGTGCACGTGTGCACCACGTGCACGTGTGCACCACGTGCACGTGTGCACCACGTGCACGTGTGCACCACGTGCACGTGTGCACCACGTGCACGTGTGCACCACGTGCACGTGTGCACCACGTGCACGTGTGCACCACGTGCACGTGTGCACCACGTGCACGTGTGCACCACGTGCACGTGTGCACCACGTGCACGTGTGCACCACGTGCACGTGTGCACCACGTGTGCACGTGTGCACCACGTGTGCACGTGTGCACCACGTGTGCACGTGTGCACCACGTGTGCACGTGTGCACCACGTGTACACCACGTGCACGTGTGCACCACGTGTGCACGTGTGCACCACGTGCACCACGTGTGCACCACGTGCACGTGTGCACCACGTG
>CM051023.1:4022924-4025424 GCA_027704905.1 Muraenolepis orangiensis | reverse complement strand
AAGTGCTAATGACAAAACATATGCAAATTAGGTGATTATTGATCGCTTCAAGAAGATCAATTCAAAACTCTCAATTCAAATGCACAACAATGCTTAACAAACCCAAGAAACCCATTAACTAATCATTCAACAAGTGTGTGGAAACAAAATGCAACAACCTGCTCAACGAGATGCAACACTGAGACAAAACCAGCAAAGACAAATGAGTCTCACTCACCAATGATGTTCATTTAAAGACCAAATCCATTCTCCTGTCCTTCTGGATGAATTGTTCGACCATCATCAGGTCATAAAGATGATCGCTTTTCAGATCCAAAATATGTTCCAATTCCCTGCCCTCTGGTCGGTCCCAAACAGCAACACTCCCAGCAGTCGAGCCTCTCGTGGCTAGAAGAGCCCGTTAGCCACGGGTATCGTTCCCAGTTGCTACTCTGAAAATGGCGAACATAGCCTGCTTTAACAACTTGAGTCAGCTCCAGATTGTCAGGCGTTGGACGGCCTTTTTTAATAATGTCCATCTTAACATTAAATGGTCGTCTTGAAAATGGTTCAGACAATAATTCCACCACGACATCATCTTCACCTGTTGCCATTTTGACGTAAAAAAAACAACGTAGAAAACGTAACACTACGCTAGATCCACTCTCGCGCCAGCCACCACCTTGCACCTTCTAGCTCCGTATTGAGCTGCGGGGAAATCTAAAAGAATACGCCCATTGGCTACAAATCACAATATGATTGGTTGATCAAATTGTCAATTCAAACGTATGCTCTCATTCAGTCTAAGGGCCAATGTCATGGGGAATACTTTGGTTGAAGGATATTCTTCCCAGCAACCCAGAAAAATATCTGATTGGTTGCATTGTTTTTCCAACACAAAACCACTCAAATGCGTCGTGCATGGACCGAGAAAGACAAACAAATCAACGTAACACTGTAATATAACACAGATACGATTCTCATTTATTTATTTTATTTAAATTTTATTAAATGTTATTAAATTGTATTACATTTTATTAATACAATTAATTCGATTTTTTGGTTTCATCTGAGAGTTCCAGGGTCTTCTCTGAATACCTTGAAGGCCCTGACGCTTCAACACTGATATATACATATATACACACATATCTATCTATAGATCTATATGGGTCATACATGGACAAGAGTGTAGTACATTATTTGCTGCAAACAAACAAACAAACAAACAGTTAAAGTGAATTCCCCCCGCATCTCTCCAGCATCTTTAGAACAAAAAATATATATTCCTTCATGCCTTCTTCCAAGCCTTCTCCTCTCTCAGGGGTCCACATCCCGCCCACATCCGGTCCAAATCCCACCCATATCCGTCCAAATCCCGTCCACATCCGGTACACATCCCGCCCACATCCGGTACACATCCGGTACACATCCCGCCCATATCTGGTCCACATCCCCGCCCACATCAAGTCCAAATCCCGCCCATATCTGGTCCAAATCCCGCCCACATCCGGTTCAAATCCCGCCCACATCCAGTAAACATCCCACCCACATCCGGTACACATCCCGCCCACATCCGGTCCAAATCCCACCCACATCCGGTCAATATCCCGCCCACATCCGGTACACATCCTGCCCATATCCGGTCCAAATCCCGCCCACATCCGGTCCAAATCCCTGTGTAAAAAAGCCTGTCTAATTATATAAATGTGTGTTTGTGAAAGTGTGTGTGTGTGTGTGTGTGTGTTCTATGTGTGTGTGTGTGTGTGTGTGTGTTTTATGTGTGTGTGTGTGTGTGTTCTATGTGTGTGTGTGTGTTTCTATGTGTGTGTGTGTGTGTTTCTATGTGTGTGTATATATTTTTATACATACACATTTATTTCTGAGTGTGTGTTTGTGTGCATGTGTTCGTTTGTGTTTCTATATGTGTGTGTATTTCTATGTGTGTGTGTGTGTGTGAGTGTGTATTTCTATGTGTGTGTGTGTGTGTGTGTGAGTGTGTGTATTTCTATGTGTGTGTATGTGTGTGAGTGTGTATTTCTATGTGTGTGTGTGTGTGTGTGTGAGTGTGTGTATTTCTATGTGTGTGTGTGTGTGTGAGTGTGTATTTCTATGTGTGTGTGTGTGTGTATTTCTATGTGAGTGTGTGAGGGTGAGTGTGTATTTCTATGTGTGTGTGTGTGTGTGTGTGTGAGTGTGTATTTCTATGTGAGTGTGTGAGGGTGTATTTCTATGTGTGTGTGTGTGAGTGTGTATTTCTGTGTGTGTGTGTGTGTGTGTGTGTGTATTTCTATGTGTGTGTTTGCTCTATGTGTGTTGCTACAAGCGACACAGAGACACTGAGGAACCTTCTCCCCATAACCCAAACCCAGGGAGGAGGTCCTCCTGGGTGAATGTGGACTGGAAGGTGTGGATGAGTGTCAGTGTGTCTGAGGACCCTCCTCCATCTGGGGACACTCTGTAGAAGGACAGAGAGCCAGCAGGTCGGTCCACATACACTCCTACTCTGTTAGAGGGGGGGAGA
>CM051023.1:3977924-4017924 GCA_027704905.1 Muraenolepis orangiensis | reverse complement strand
CAACCCAGAAAAATATCTGATTGGTTTGCATTGTTTTTTCCAACACAAAACCCACTCAAATAGGGCCGCACGTGGAGGAGTCTGTGTACAACAGGAAGAAGTAGACAACGCTTCGTGTCTAAAAGGAATAGTATATAGGGGGGGGGTCGTCACCCACAAGGGGTTGCCCCGGTTTCTAGACGATATATGCTGGCGAACGGACGTCGCCCTCTTCTTATTCCTCGGTGTATTTCGATCTCCTTCCTCAGCACTTCGCACGCGCATGCCGTTCTCCTTCTTTTTATCCCTTAACATGTGTTTTGACATCTTTGTTTCCATTTTAATCTCACACACACACACACACACACACACACCACACACACACACACACACACACACTCCACAACTACAAGTTATTTAAAAGCAATGAATCAATCCTAAAAGCCAAGCGTGGTCCTGCTCCGATGCTGCTGAGATACGAGTCAACGCTCACCATGAAACCGTCCTTCACCTCACAATCACAATGAACTCCAAGATAATAATGAATAACACGGTTATGTCCAAACAAGCCAGAAACAGCCTGTTAGTTTCATCAATCTCACGTGGTCCGGCTGCCTGGGAGAACTGCTCTACCGGTCCCCATGTGTGTCAGTTGACTTTTCTAATGAGCGTGGGAGGAGGCGGACGGCCCACAGACGTCACCTCCGCCTCAACAGTTGCGGTGTGTGGCAGAAGTGTGTGCGGAACTGTCAGGGTTTCTGCACGCGTATCTAATGAGCTAACCGGTTTACTCTTGAGACGCCCATGTGGGACAGATGAAGATCCCTTTCCCTCCGACTCCAACAATCTCCTTGTGCCGAGTGACGTGAAAAGTGTACATTTTCAGCCCACTAAAGTCCATCCATTTGTAGTCCATTAGCTGTCAGTAGCAGCCAGCGCGGGCCTGTTCTTGGCCCGCTCCATTCATATGAGTCCCATAGCGGCGCTGATGCATCCCAACATGGTGGTCATGGTGTCTTCTCCTTGTAGCTGAAGAATAGCTTCCTTGTGTCCTGGTGGCTCTGCCTCTCCGTGGCGCTGAGCCCCCAGGCCACGCAGGCCGTCTCTGGTCCATCTCTCCTGCCTGGGGGCACTGGGTTTGTTCGCCTGCTGGATTCAATGTTACTTCCCTTTTGTGCTTGTTTTCACATTCTAAAATGTGTTGTTGTGTTCCCTGATAATGTTGTTCTTGTTGCATTTCTGTGTATGTGCTCTGTCTTTCTGTGTGTCCGTCTGCCTCCTCTCTCTGTCTCTCTCTCTCTCTCTCTCTCTCTCTCTCTCTCTCTCTCTCTCTCTCTCTCTCTCTCTCTCTCTCTCTCTGTCTCTCTCTCTCTCTCTGTCTCTCTCTGTCTCTCTCTCTCTCTCTCTCTCTCTCTCTCTCTCTCTCTCTCTCTCTCTCTCTCTCTCTCCAAAATCCTGTGCAGGCATACAAAACAAAGCGCTGACACATTGTGCGCACAGTGTGTGTGTGTGTGTGCGTGTGTGAGCGTGTGTGCGCGTGTGAGCATGTGTGTGTGTATGTGTGTGTGTGTGTGTGAGCGTGTGTGTGTGTGCATGTGTGTGTGTGTGTGTGTGTGTGTGTGTGTGTGTGTGTGTGTGTGTGTGTGCATGTGTGTGTGTGTGTGTGTGTGTGTGTGTGTGTGTGTGTGTGCATGTGTGTGTGTGTGTGTGTGTGTGTGTGTGTGTGTGTGTGTGTGAGCATGTGTGTGTGTGTGTGTGTGTGTGTGTGAGCGTGTGTGTGTGTGTGTGTGCGTGTGTGTGTGTGTGAGCGTGCTTGGGTCCACTCCATACAGCATGTGAAGCAGGTCTGTCAGAGTGTAGCGGTGGGCTTCATGTGGAGGCCTGTCAGCGACCATCAGCCTCGTCAGCTTATCACCTTGGCTCTGACTCCGCCCTCTTTTCCGTACCGCTGGCCATTGCAAGCTGCTTCACCGTCGCCACCAGCAATGGACTTTTCTGCTTTTTAAAACTGATTTGGGCGTTCATATCACAGACATTCATTTCCCTGCCTTTAAAATGGATGGGACATTGATTATATAAAGCCTTGAGTGTCCTAAACGCACCAGCCGGGTTTGACCTCATATTGATCGGCATGTCGATAGTGCAAATTTTTCAACCGCCTCAACGAGAAGCTACAATATCACAGCTGAGGGATCAGGAGCAGATCTGATTCCGCCTCCCCACCACCCACCCACCCACCACCACCCACCAACCACCCACCAACCACCACCACCCACCAACCACCAACCACCACCAACCACCACCAACCACCACCCACCACCACCCACCACCACCCACCACCCACCACCACCCACCCACCCACCAACCACCAACCACCACCAACCACCCACCACCACCCACGACCACCACCCACCACCACCCACCACCGACCCACCAACCAACCACCACCCACCCACCCACCACCCACCACCCACCCACCAACCACCCACCCACCAACCACCAACCACCAACCACCACCCACCACTCACCCACTCACCCACCAACCACCACCACCCACCACCCACCCACCAACCAACCACCACCCACCCACCCACCACCCACCACCACCCACCAACCACCCACCAACCAACAACCACCAACCACCACCCACCACTCACCCACTCACCCACCAACCACCACCACCCACCACCCACCACCAACCACCACCACCACCACCCACCATCACCCACCAACCACCCACCACCCACCACCCACCCACCAACCACCACCACCCACCACCCACCCACCCCCCACCACCAACCACCACCACCACCACCCACCATCACCCACCAACCACCCACCCACCACCACCACCACCCACCCACCAACCACCACCCATGTGTGTGTGTGTGTGTGTGTGTGTGTGTGTGTGTGGGGGGGGGGATAAGATAAATTAAGGACAGAGAGGAAGGGGATAGTGTCTTCTCACAATGTCCTGGTATAGAACGCTGAGCTGGGGGCATCTCCCCTCACATACACACACACACACGCACAAGCACACACACAAACGCACACACGCACGCGCACACACACACAAAAGCACACACTCAAGAGCCAAGCTACATCAAGATCTTTTTTGGAGAGCTTGTATAAAGGGCCCTGAGATCTCTCTCTCTCTCTCTCTCTCTCTCTCTCTCTCTCTCTCTCTCTCTCTCTGCGCCAGTAGATGGAACTGACCGTGACTTGTCTGACCCTCAATGAATACATTCATTCAGTCACATGGGAGCAGAGGCCCACCCAGTCGTACCACTCAAGACACACACCAAGGCGCTGGTTGTTTTCACACAGGCCAGCGTGATCTTAGATATGACCACCATGAGGACCACTTATGGTCCCAATGTGGCCGTGTATCCCAGCTCTTTCCTGATTTTGGTGGGCTTCTCCTCTCTCTTTATCCTAAACCCTGGTGGCCCCTCACATGACTGTGGGCCAAAAATACACAAATGTTGATCACCGTTTATTCGCATTATCCGCATTATATCTTTTTTAGGTGCTTGTACTTACAATTTAGAGATGTGTGGCTGGCTGGTGGGATTCTACTTTAATATGGGAACCCTAGCGTTTAACCAGTAGTAGTAGTAGTAGATCCTGGTGCCAACCCTGTTCTATTCAGATATGTTTATTCCTATATTGACTGTGGGTAGAGAAATGTGTACGAATAGCGGTAACAGTACACGCTCATCCTTGTGCTACATCTAGTTGCCATATCAACAAATGTTGATATCAATGAAAGGGCCCTCTCTCTCTCTCTCTCTCTCTCTCTCTCTCTCTCTCTCTCTCTCTCTCTCTCTCTCTCTCTCTCTCTCTCTCTCTCTCTCTCTCGCCTCGGCAGTTGGAAAATGGTCCATTCGCTGGACGTTGTCAAAAGGCCTTTTAATGAGAGTCACGGAGACCTTTTACATCCTTAGGATTCATTTAGCTGTCATATTTTCTATCCGGTCACTTGATGCTTCATGAGGAAAGCGCATTGTAGCAGCGCTGCTTTCACGTCACCAAAGTGGCTTTTCCAAGGCACATGTAGAACGCCGTTCCAACCTCTGGACTGCACTGCCAAGGTAACCCTTGAGCAAGGCACCAGAAGGCACTGCTCGCCGGGCAGCTGTTTATATATACAATAGCTGCCCACTGCCCCTAATACTAGGATGGGTTAAATGCAGAGAAACACATTTCTCTGTTTGTGTGTGTGTGTGTTTGTGTGTGTGTGTGTGCGTGTGTGTGTGTGTGTGTGTGTGTGTGTGTGTGTGTGTACATGTATGTGACCAATAAAAGAGGATTCAATCCTCCAGATGTAGATCCAGGTGTGCAGGTGAGGCTGCTCAAACCAGCTGCCAACCACATCCTCTCCACACAAACACATACAGCATATGACAGGTGAAGGATTCTGCAGACCCAAATGCGCTGGTGGACACCAACAGTGGGAGTGGACGCTGCCCTTTGCCGTTGTGTGTTCAAGGTGATGTGATTTATCGCCATGAATAACACAGCAGCAGCAGCAGCTTGAATCACGGGCATTCCCAACTCTTTTCTCTCTCTCTCTCTCGATAACAGATAGCGGGCCGTCGCTATATACTAGCATACATTTAAGCCGCGCGTCGGCTTTGATAAGGATCACCGTTTTACTGCCACCAGTTTATTCATCGCGCTGTTGCGGACACGCCGAGAGAGAGAGAGAGAGAGAGAGAGAGAGAGAGAGAGAGAGAGAGAGAGAGAGAGAGAGAGAGAGAGAGAGAGAGCGTGCAGCTTTGGATTTGACAGAGGCCCTAATATCTGTGAATGTGACGGGAAGGACCATAAATCCCTCAGTGTCTTTGCTTTATTTCTTTCTATGACTTTCATTATCTTTCCAGGGGGGGGGGGGGGGCTCACGGTACACGGGACACATACTAGTTGGGTAGAATCATTTGTTATTGTAAATGACAAGACAGGAGATGAGCGCTGGAGGATTACCAGCAGCTCAGGAGGTAGAGCGGTCGTCACACACAACCCGAAGGTTGTCCCCCCCCTCCAGGCTCCTCCTAGCAAAAGTGTCCCCAGAGGTGTCCCTTACCCTCACTTCTCCCGACTCCCTGCTGGCTGTCTCCTTGATGGCTGACTCCGCCCGTCGGTGGATGAAGGTGTGTATGAATGGGTGAATGTGAGGCGTGACACTTTACCACGTAGCATTACCCTACTCTATTGTAGGAGTCCCTCCTTGCTTCTCCGCGGGTTCTCCACCATTATACGCCTTGTTGTACAGCATGTCGGGGGAGTCAGTACTTAAATGGCACAGAATCACTAGAACCTGTGTTTAGATCGGCGTTCAACTGCCACGTGCATAACTCAAGGAATAGACATCGAGGCGCTTTGTTTAAATGTTTAGAAGCCCAAGGTTATCCTTTTCCCGCTCTTCTTCTCCGGGGGAAAGTATGGAATGTTGATAGCAATAACACATTTAGCTAGCTTGGCCTCAGGTTTATTTGAGCTTGGGCTTGTTATGTTATGGCACTTAGTGGAGGAACTGGGTGGTTTGAGGTCGTTGAGGGACTACTCTTGTCTTCGGCACAGTCCCTGGCTATTTACCCACGGTGCATCCGAGGTGAACACAAAATGAGTCGAGGCCAGGAGGTCCAAACCAGAACTTTCCCAACCGGCGCGGGAATTCGTCACCTGCGCTCAGCCAATGAATTTGTATTGACAGAACACACACACACACACACACACACACACACACACACACACACACACACACACACACACACACACACACACACACACACACACACACACACACACCGCTGTCTCGCAGCTCAACAATATCAAGCGTTAAGCTGTTCTTCAGGCCAATATCTTAGGAGAGGTGAAAGAAGTTTGTCATGATTATGAGTGTGTGTGTGTGTGTGTGTGTGTGTGCGTGTTATAAAGATTATTATAAGTAAACGCTGTTTTTTTGTTACCTACCAAGAGGCGTTAGCTAGGCTAGCTAACGGCCTTTTGTGCCTTGTGGCGGAAATCTGAGTCTGCGTGTGTGTGTGTGAGTGTGTGTTTGTGTGTGTGTGAGTGTGAGTGTGTGTGTTTGTGTGTGTGTGTGTGTGTGTGTGTGTGTGTGTGTGTGTGTGTGTGTGTGTGAGTGAGTGTGTGGGGTTGTGTGTGTGTGTGTGTGTGTGTGTGAGTGTGTGTGTGTGTGTGTGTGTGAGTGTGTGTGAGTGTGCGGGGTTGGCTGTCTGTGGTCCTTGACCCACGCTTCAATCAGAGCCGGATCCACCGTATCTCTCACTGTGGCGATTCAACCCTCCTGGGGGACGCAGGGCTCTGGTCCCTGGGGGACGCAGGGCTCTGGTCCCTGTGGGACGCAGGGCTCTGGTCCCTGGGGGACGCAGGGCTCTGGTCCCTGGGGGACGCAGGGCTCTGGTCCCTGTGACCCCAGCCTCTTGCCTGGGGTCGCCGGGCTTCCGCTGACGTGGCGATAATCCAGGATGGATGGGGTTAATTGCGTGTCCTGTGTCCACCCTGGCTTCCTTCCTTCCCGTACCGTCCAGATGTCCTCTCCTCCGGGTGGAAGGCCTGTCGGGTGTTGCTTAGTGACAGGGGGGGGGGGGGGTACAAAAGGTGGAGGCTGTTCAAAATGATGGACACAGGTCACAGTTAAATGTCAAAAGTAAAAAATGTACTTAAGTCTGTGGGATAAGCATTAGGGCGTGGCACGGGCGGCTTGCTTTGACATAGAGTGATGGTTTAAAGGGGAATTGTAGCTGGGATAAGCACCGTGGTGGTTTGTTAACGGCTCCAGCGGTGCTTTCCGGGGAGCCACGCGGAAGACAAACAAAGCTCTTTGTGTTGACTCAAAGGGAAGCAAACGATCCATCATGGTCGCTGCTGAGGGTTCCTTAATGCAAGGCAGCCACACACCTGTGACACCACAGCGCTGCCACATACCTCAACTGTTGGCTTCAAATCTCTCCGGGGCGTTGGTTTATCGCCCCCGAGCCGGTTCTCCGACTCGACTAATCAACTGCTACTGACCCGCCGGTCGGCTGACCGGCTCTTAAGGCATTCCTTAAGTCTCCTTGTGTGTGTGTGTGTGTTTTGTCCTCTCTCTCTCTCTCTCTCTCGCTCTCGCTCTCTCTCTCTCTCTCTCTTTCTCTCTCTCTCTCTCTCTCTCTCTCTCTCTCTCTCTCTCTCTCTCTCTCTCTCTCTCTCTCTCTCTCTCCCTCTCCCTCTCCCTCTCTCTCCCTCTCTCTCTCTCTCTCTCTCTCTCTCTCTCTCTCTCTCTCTCTCTCTCTCTCTCTCTCTCTCTCTCTCTCTCTCTCTCTCTCTCTCTCTCCCGTGGCGTCTGGTGGTGGTGGTGCTGGTGGTGGTGGTGGTGGCGTCTGGTGGTGGTGGTGGTAGTGATGGTGGTGGTGGTGGCGGTGGTGGTGGTGGTGGTGTTAGGTCTGTACTTATCCCAGCCCTCACAGCCAGGGTTGAAAGGATCGTTGGGGTATTTCCTCAAGAGACACCGTGGACATGGAGAAGCCGGGTACCTGATATGCACCTGGCGTCCGATCTGGTATTCCTCCGTCCGAAAATGATGCATGGTAAGCCACAGCTTTCAGAGCCATGTCATGATATATAGACCTTAGTTCCATGTCCTTACACAGCCACAGTTAGAGTTCCACAGCCGTGGTCCCCTCACCTGTACTGGACCCCACCCTAAACACCTCCCATGGCCTCTGAACTGACCCCTACCATGTGATGTGAACAGTGGCGTGGTGTTTTGGATCCCAAGAAATGTTTTAATTTCTCTTCTGAACAGAGAACAAGAGGCACAAAGGCTGATAGATGTTTCAAAAAGTACGTCCTAGGTTATTACTAGGAAATTCATCACTCATAACTCATCATAGTCATAACTTTGTGTTTTATTATGGGTCAACTCAATGTTGCCTGACTGAAGAATCCCTAATGGTTTTCTTTGGGGTGCCGGGCGTCTCTTAGGGCGCTCATACCCCTGTCGCCCATCACTGTCATACAGAACTGATATTTTCCTATGCAGGCAACCCGTCCATTTCAGTGAGATTTGGAACACACACACACACACACACACACACACACACACACACACACACACACACACACACACACACACTTACAATGCATGCACAAATGATCCATGATGTCACTTTGGGTGACCGAATAAGCATGATATACCGAGACTCCTGAGCCATGGCCTTATGCTTATCTGGCTAACCGGCTGCCTCATCAATGTGTGTGTGTGTGTGTGTGTGTGTGTGTGTGTGTGTGTGTGTGTGTGTGTGTGTGTGTGCCCCCATTTGTCCACCCCCCCCCAAACGGTTAAGGACAAGAGCCTGTTTGCTTGGTTTGATTTGCCCAAAAAGGCCAAAATGTAACCTTTGGAAGCGGGATAGCCTTGCTGCCATCCTATGGATTGGTTGTTGTTGTTGTTGTTGTTGTTGGCTAAAGGGCTCTGGTGTGTGATAGTGGGTCTTGATTAGCCAAACTAAGCTCTTTAGGTTGAGTCATTTAATAAATCCCTCCTGTTGTTCACTGCTTCTAGAAGGACCCCTGGCACTCGGCTAACATTTGTTGTTTGCCTTTGCCCTTGATATACCTTTGTTTATTCCTATATATATTATTATTATATATTATTATATATGATATATTATTACCGTATTGACCCGAATATAAGACGACCCCGATTATAAGACGACCCCTCTTTTTCAAGACTCATTTTTGGAAAAAAAAAATATTTATTTTTTTTGGAAAATAATGATAACACACATCACACATTGTGTTAAAATTTGCCTAACTTGACAAACAAAAACAAAACAGGCTAGATAGATTGCAATGAAACAGTAGAGCAATAAAACGGTAGAGCAATGAAACAGAACATCAGTCTATTGGTCACATCAAGTCTTCTCATTCAGCTCGTCTTCTACATCGCTGGGTTGTTCCTCTCACTCCCGCTATCGTCACTCACGGTGTCTGCTCCCCGTCTCCTCCCACATCACGTCATCCTCGCTGCCATCCATGGCATTTGATACGCAGCATTTCTTAAACCCATTAATGCTTTCTGGGGAAACGTCAGCCCATGCTTGCAAGATCCATTCACAGAGCAAACGTACTGCAGGCTTTTGGATTTTTCCAGACGGTGTCAGTGCGTGATTAGCAGCCAGGAGCCACTCTGTGGATCTCTTGCGCAGATGAACCTTGAATGGTTTGTTAACGACCACATCCAACACCTGCAGCTGGCTTGTCATTCCGCCCGGTATGATCACTAGGTGACTAGGGCTTGTCCTGCGTCGCAATGACAGGTGTTTGATGTCTCTGCTTCGTTTATCACCATTATCTTAAAATTGGCATCGTAACTTCGTCTCTTCTGTTTATTAACTTGCCCTACTTTTGAGCCACTTTTTTCAAGTTTGTCGCTGTCTCTCCATTTCTAACTCTCCAGGTAACTATTTTTATGTACTGTTACTTTAAGACTTTGAGTTACTTTAAGTGTCGCGCGGTGTCTCGGAACACACGTTTGGCGCGATCTGTTGTTGCGCAGTTACATGTGCAATTACGGTACATCGAAAAGTCTAAACCCCGATTATAAGACGACCCCTCTTTTTTTGATTTTTTTCTAGGAAAAAAACCCCGTCTTATATTCGGGTCAATACGGTATATATATTATTATTATATTATATTATTCCTGCTGAATTAGAGTCCAACGGTTAATTCCATTGATCTCTGCAATAGGGATGTGCGCAATTTCCAGTCATTTAGTTGACTAGATTCAAGATTCCAGATTAGTATTTGATCCAACAAGTCAATGGATCATTACTCCCAATAGGGTTTCTATTGATTATTGACTCATTGGCATGGATGTACTGTATGTGTTTTAATTAGATATAGACTAATAACCATGGATGTATGCGTTTTAAATATAGACTAATAACCATGGATGTATGCGTTTTAAATATAGACTAATAACCATGGATGTACTGTATGTGTTTTAATTAGAAATAGACTAATAACCATGGATGTACAGTATGTGTTTTACTTAGAAATAGACTAATAACCATGGATGTATTTGTTTTAAATAGATAAAGACTATTAACCATGGATGTATTTGTTTTAAATAGATAAAGACTATTAACCATGGATGTATTTGTTTTAAATAGATATAGACTATTAACCATGGATGTATTTGTTTTAAATAGATAAAGACTATTAACCATGGATGTATTTGTTTTAAATAGATAAAGACTATTAACCATGGATGTATTTGTTTTAATAGATATAGACTAATGGACGATGTGCCAGATTATATTCTTATGTCTGTTTCTCTTTAGGACTGAGTACTGACTACTGAGTTTAAGCCAACGGGGGATGTTTGTAAAAACCTCCTGAACCTCCCTACTCTGCAATGGAGAAATGCTTTTTTTACATATTGATATAAAGGGGATAGACTTTTGAAAAGAGAAACATTATATTGATGATTCTGAATGTTTTATCATCACTGCATCATTCTAGATGGCCGGCTATCATCTGAAGGACCTTTTTGAAGCACACTTCCGGCTCTCCTTGCGTACTTGCGGTTCGGTTCAGAGTCGGTTCCCCTTGATAAGTGAGCTCAGGTTGCTTCCATCAGGTTGCTTCCAACGTGCTGTGTGAGTGTCCAAAGGTGTCTCCTTTTTTCTCTTTTCAGAGAGCGTGCACAACACTCGTCAACTTGACTTCATCACCCCAAAACATCCTACCCCCCCCCCCCCCGTAACGTCCACTTCCAGGACTCCCGGTCAACATCCACCCCCCCCCCCCCCGTAACGTCCACTACCAGGCTCCCGGTCAACATCCAACCCCCCCCCCCCCCGTAACGTCCACTTCCAGGACTCCCGGTCAACCCCCCCCCCCTGTAACGTCCACTTCCAGGTCTCCCGGTCAACAGCCAACCCCCCCCGTAACGTCCACTTCCAGGACTCCCGGTCAACATCCAACCCCCCCCCCCCCCCCCGTAACGTCCACTTCCAGGTCTCCCGGTCAACATCCAACCCCCCCCCCCCCCCCCGTTAGCGTCCCTCGACACTTCACTGCCTTGGCCAATGAGCAATGCTCAGTGGGAAGTCGAGTGGATGAACGGTTGTAGACTAAATCAAAAGGACGGACGGACAATGCAGTTGATGTATACAGAGACTCATATAAGGACAGTTCGATGGTGCCCTTGAGCAAGGCACCAGACCCCCTACACACTGCTCCCTGGGGAGCTGGATACACAACAGCTGCCTTACTGCTCCTAATACTGGGATGGGTTGAATGCAGAGAAACACATTTCACTGTGTGTGTGTGTGTGTGTGATCTATAAAGAGGATTCAATCCTCAAGATTAAGATTTAGATTTAGATGACATGAGACAGCTGCATACCAAATAATAATCCATGTTCATGATGGTCTAATGGTCTAATGCTAAACGCCTACAATGCTTCCCATTCATTTGTAGACAGTCCAAAGTTCAGTCAAGAACCTTATCTGGATTGTCACTGACTCCCTTTAATGAACTGCATTGAGATAATAGTTTAACGCTAACAAAAGAACAGATAATAAATGATATATCTATCTAGAAGTGTGTGAGCATGGTCAGATTCAAGGCTTTATGTTCACATGACAGACGTTGGTCTTTCTCAATAGGCTCATATGAGCTCAGACATTGAGCTAGTTCCGTAGAGTTTCACAATAAGGGTTCAATGATCAGGCCGTTTGTTCCCCCATGAAACCCAAATGGACCGAAGCCTCATTCCCATGAGCACGTATCAAACCCCCAGACTCGCTCACTCACATTTGGTTTGTTTTGGTTTATTTTCCCGGCGGCCTTCCTCGCCGCTCACACCTCAGGAAACCTCTCCTTAACGTCACGGGGGCTACGGTCGGCCCAGAGTCTGAGGGTTTATGAGGCTTGTGTCGGGGAGCCCGGGGAGAGCCAGGGTGAGCTGGCGTTGTTTTTGGTCTCTCGCCGTGTTTGTTTCTAACTCTTTTCCACCGAAGCACATGGCAGGGTGCAGATAAGCATGAAGTATGGCTAGAGCAATCACTCGCTACATTTCACACCCCGGGATATCAAATGATTAAGCGTCGGTACGACCTGACAATAAAGGTGAAAGGCCATATAGTGGTGATTGTGGTGGTTTTGATTACTAAATGTGATGTTTTGTTGGGTAATGATTCACATTAGTTATAGTATGTGTATTAGCATTAGCATTTCAAGGGGGTCATGAATTCATAGTTAAGGGGCGGCAGGATAGCTCAGTCTGTTAGAACTTTTGGCCTGGGAACCGGAAGTTCGCCGGTTCGAGTCCCCGAAACACCTAGGCACTGCCGAGGTGCACTTGAGCAAGGCACAAGACCCCTACACTGCTCCCCGGGCGCTGTATATATACAATAGCTGCCCACTGCTCCTTAGACTAGGATGGGTTAGATGCAGAGAAACCAATGTCACTGTGTGTCTCCATGTGACCAATAAAGAGGATTCAATCCTCCAATCATCCTTTAGATTTAGTTCAATGACACGGGTCATAGCACAGCAAAGAGAGATGCCTACATGTAGCCAAGACCAACGTATTTCATCTCTATGTATTGATGCCGTGGTGCCGCATGGATGCACGATGATCCCATCAAAAGTTTTCTCATTGTAAGTCGGCCACAAGTTCATCGTTCATCGCCGTGGCATCCGTGCCGTGTCCCATCTCAAACTATTGGACCCGTCTTCCCAGAGCCATTTCCAATGGGGAGGGCATCGCAAATACACAGGAAACAACCATCGGAAACAACCTCCCTCCTCCACTCCTCCTCCTCCTCTCCCTCCTCCTCCTCCTCCTCCTCCTCCTCCTCTCCCTCCTCCTCCTCCTCCTCCTCCTCCCTCTCCCTCCTCCTCCTCCTCCTCCTCCTCCTCCTCCTCCTCCTCCTCCTCCTCCTCTCCCTCCTCCTCCTCAAAAAATGTGTGTTGGGCTGCACCTGCGGTGTCTCTCCACCAGAGGGCAGCAGAGTATCGTGTCACACACACACACTGTTGGAGCCAAATTAATAGGATTGAATGTTATTGAGTTGTGATCATGATGTTTGAATGAAATATGAATGATTGTGTTACGGTCTCTGTTGTGACCATGATGTTTGAATGTATAAAGGAGATATATATATAGATATATACATATATATAGATATCTATATATATATATAGATATCTATAGATACATATATAGATATAGATATATGTATATCTATATCTATATGTATCGATATAGATATCTATATCTATAAATATATAGATATATATATCAGGGTTTCCGTTAGCCAGTATTTACCGGTTTTTAGCGGTTAAAAATTATAAAAAAACGATCATTTAAACCCTGATATATATATGTATGTGTGTCCCTGTGTGTGTGTGTGTGTGTGTGTGCAGGGGAGGGGTCCGGTGCCTCGCTCGAGGGCACCTCGGCGGTGCGGCCGGGTGTTTCAGGGGGGGGACTCGAACCGGCGACCTTCCGGTTCCCCTCCCCCCGACGGACCGAGCTATCCCGGCGCGCCGATTCTCCAGAAGGAAGCGAGAGCCGTTTCTCCGGAGACCTTCCGCCCTCAGAGGGCGGTGTGAATGGGGAAGGAGCCGCCCGGAGAGGACCGGCGGGGCGGCCGCTTCCTCAGCCGGCGCATGTCACCGGTGAACAAGCTCCACAACCGCGGGTCTGGGGACCAGGGGAGAGAAGGGAAGCCATTAAGGGGAAACAGAGCATTCCGTTGTAGTGACGCCCAGAGACCGCTAGATGGCGCCTTAGAACCCAAACGGCTGCAAGAACCTGACGACAACAAAACAACCTCAAGATCATCTGACCTTTAATGTTCATATCCTTGTAACAGACATGAATCAATCCATTCATAATTCTACTTCAAAAAAGTAGCCGGTATGTCCACATTTCATCACAGTCAGGCTTAGAGACAGCTTCCACAGTCAGGCCATCAGGCTGCTGAACAAGGGTGAATAGCATGTCATATATCATGTATATTTTGTATATGTATATTTTGTTACATTGATTTATAGATATATTGCTCTTTTTCTGACATATTGCATTTTATATATTGCATTTTTATATATTTAACTTATATAGTTTTGTACTTTTTTACTTGTAAAATATTTTTACTACTACTACTACTACTACTACTACTACTACTACTACTACTAATAATAATAATAATAATAATAATATTAATAATAATAATAATAATAATTATAATAATAATGTTACTACTACTACACTACTACTACTACTACTACAAATACTACTACTACAACTACTACTACTACTACCATTGTTGACAGGTGTGTGTGTGCGCCGCCAGCGCACGTGGCTTGGCCACGCCCCCTGCCAACCACCGTAACCATTGTTGACAGGTGTGTGTGTGCGCCGCCAGCGCACGTAGCTTGGCCACGCCCCCTGTCAACCACCGTACCGCCAGCGTAACCATTGTTGACAGGTGTGTGTGCGCCGCCAGCGCACGTAGCTTGGCCACGCCCCCTAACAACCACCGTAACCATTGTTGACAGGTGTGTGTGCGCCGCCAGCGCACGTAGCTTGGCCACGCCCCCTATCAACCACCGTAACCATTGTTGACAGGTGTGTGTGTGCGCCGCCAGCGCACGTAGCTTGGCCACGCCCCCTAACAACCACCGTAACCATTGTTGACAGGTGTGTGTGTGCGCCGCCAGCGCACGTGGCTAGGCCACGCCCCCTAACAACCACCGTAACCATTGTAGACAGGTGTGTGTGTGCGCCGCCAGCGCACGTGGCTTGGCCACGCCCCCTAACAACCACCGTAAGCATTGTTGACAGGTGTGTGTGTTCAGGGGATTGGGGATGGGGCTAATGGGGGCGGGGCTAAGGGGGGCGGGGCTTGGGGGGCTAGGGGATTGGGGGTGGGGCTAAGGGGGGCGGGGCTAAGGGGGGTGGGGCTGGGGGGGCTAGGCGTGGCCAAGGCAAACACACACACACACATATACACAGACACACACACACACTCTCACACACACAGACACACACACACACACACACACACACACACGCACACACACACACACACGCGCATAACAAACACATACACACGCATACATAACAAACACACGCACAAACACACACACACACACACATCTGAGGGCACTCAATTCAGGTCAATCATTAACAAAGGGTTAGGCAAAGTAAACCAACTCCAAAGGCCAGTGGCCCCCATTAGCCCTAAAGCTGAAACTCTGTGGATGTGTGAGCGTGTGTCTGTGTGTGTGCACCAGTGTGTGTCTGCGTGTGTGCGTGTGTGTTTGTTATGTGTGCGTGTGCGTGGTCACCTTGCGGGCCATGATCTCCGACGCCGGCCCCCTGGCGTGCCGCTAGCTGAGGTTCCGCCTCCCGGGACAGACCCAGCTGGAAGAGCACCAGCACCGAGGGGCCGGAGGGCCCCGAGGCCCTCATGCTGAGACCCCCACCAAAAGACTACAAATATGGAGGTTTAGGTTGGATCAGAGGAGTGAGACCAGGTCTTCTGGGAAAGATGTTGGTTAGGACATACCAATGCCCAGTCCATCTCCAGGGTGTGTGTGTGTGTGTGTGTGTGTGTGTGTGTGTGTGTGTGTGTGTGTGTGTGTGTGTGTGTGTGTGTGTGTGTGTGTGTGTGTGTGTGTGTGTGTGTGCGTGTGTGTGTGTGTGTGTGTGTGTGTGTGTGTATCTATAGACACACATTTAACTACAGCTATAGAGGAGCATAACTACGGTATGTGTGTGTGTGTGTGTGTGTGTGTGTACGTGTGTGTGTGTGTGTGTGTGTGTGTGTGTGTGTGTGTGTGTGTGTGTGTGTGTGTGTGTGGATGTGGTGTGTGTGTGTGTGTGTGCGTATCTATAGACACACATTTAACTACAGCTATAGAGGAGCATAACTACGGTATGTGTGGATGTGTGTGTGTGTGTGTGTGTGTGTGTGTGTGTGTGTGTGTGTGTGTGTGTGGGGTTTCAGTACGCTGTAGTTTGACAGGAAGTGAAACTGACAAGAGAGAGAGAGAAATATATAGATATAGATATAGATCTATAACTGTTATTCATTACTAGTTATTAAAAGCCCCTCCCATTGATCCATATTTAGATTAAAAGAAACACACTTGGAACACTTTGAAGCAACAGAGAGACACAGAATGAGTTTCCAACAGAAGCTATGTCATATATATGTCCATAACTTGATTCATAACACAGGACCACTTACTGAACCACTGACTGTAGGGCCGTGTCCCGTCTAATCTCTAGTGTCCTGCTCTTCTTCTACTTGTTTCAAGGCCTCTGAGTAAGAGCCATTTGGACCACTACAATGGGGAAGTAGAGCCGTCTGCAGAAGTGTCTGAATGTGACCTTTAACCTCCAGTCCAGTGCATCTCCACGAGGCGTGGTGGAGGTAGGAGGAACTCAGGGCTCCACTCAGCATGAAGGCTCTGCTCCTTGGATGTACTGAGGGGGGACACGGGGGGTAGACTGATCCTCACTAGGTCCCTCTTTGATATATATATACACACACCTGCAGCCATGTTGCTAGATCTATGTTTATATATAGATAGATATATATATATCTCTCCATACAGTTGATCTCTCTCTATACATCTACATATATTTACTTGTAATTGCGTGTGATTTCTTATTAGAGAACAGACAGTCTCTGTCTATCTATCTATCTATAGATAGATTTGATCTATCTATAGATAGATAGATAGATATTTAGATCTAAATATATATAGATCTATGGATCTATATGTAATTCTATATATCTATATATGAACTTGTAACTGCTTGTGATTTCTAATAAGAGGAGGACAGATCTCTCTGGGGTCTCTAGAACATTCTTTATTTCATGATGATCTCCAAAAAACAAAAACACATCAAACACAACTTGTGAAAATAAGTGATATATGAGAATATGAGTGACAGATGTATACATATATATATACATATATACACACATATCTATCTATAGATCTATATGGGTCATACATGGACAAGAGCGTAGTACATTATTTGCTGCAAACAAACAAACAAACAAACAGTTAAAGTGAATTCCCCCCGCATCTCTCCAGCATCTTTAGAACAAAAAACATATATTCCTTCATGCCTTCTTCCAAGCCTTCTCCTCTCTCAGGGGTCCACATCCCGCCCACATCCGGTACACATCCCGCCCATATCGGTCCAAATCCCGGCCACATCCGGTCCACATCCCACCCACATCCGGTCCAAATCCCGCCTATATCCGGTCCACATCCGGTCCAACCTCTCATGTGTGTATATATATGTGAATGTGTTTTTGTACTGTGTTTGTACTGTGTATATGTGTATTTCAATATGTGTGTGCAATTATGTAAAAATGTGTGTGTTAATTTCTTTAAGCGTGTGTGTATAAATGTGTGTGTGTGTGTGTGTGTATTTCCATGTGTGTGTGTGTGTGTGTGTGTATTTCTATGTGTGTGTGTGTATTTCTGTGTGTGTTGCTACAAGCGACACAGAGACACTGAGGAACCATAATTCCCCCATAACCCAAACGCAGGGAGGAGGTCCTCCTGGGTGAATGTGGACTGGAAGGTGTGGATGAGTGTCAGTGTGTCTGAGGACCCTCCTCCATCTGGGGACACTCTGTAGAAGGAGAGAGAGCCAGCAGGTCGGTCCACATACACTCCTACTCTGTTAGAGGGGAGGAGATCTATGGCTGTTCTACTATAGTTGTACCAGACAGAGTAACGACCATCATGACAATGAAGACTCCAGGACTTGTTGTTCCCTCCAAGCCTGCTGTCAACACCCGCTCCTCTCCTAGTGATTCCTCTGTATGTCACTCCTATACCAACACTTCCTTCCCTCTCCACCTCCCAGTAACAGCGGTCAGTCAGACCCTCTCTACACAACACCTGGGGATGGAAGTCAAATCTCTCCAGGTGATCAGGATACGACTTCCTCTCTCCAACCCACATCACCTTCCTGTTGTCCTCAGACAGAGAGAGTTCTCTCCAGGCTGTGTTTGGGTCCAGTGTGAGTTCACACTCATCTGATGGGAGAGAAGGAAAGACATGATGAGTCTACACAGAAATACTACATATAAAATACACATACAAGTATCATGAATATATGTATTATTATATATTAATATACCTAGATTATATATTAATATATACTGTATATTATTAAATATAAATATAAATTATTAAATTATTTTTAATTAAATGATTATTAAATAAAGGGTTATTGTAATATATTGATAAGCTACATGATGTCCAACATGTATATTATGAATATATTAATATATTCATAAGATACATGATGGTGGACATCATGTAGCTTACCAATATATTAATATATTCATAAGATACATGATGGTGGACATCATGTATGTTATTGCAGGAGTGCGGAACAAAAGGACTGCCAGGCGATAGTTTAGTTGCGAGACACTGCGGTCCCCACTTTATTCTCATTTCCTTATTTATCCCCAATACGTGGGGGGGTCAACCGGGGTGAAGTGATGACGTATTGGGGATAAATAAGGAAGTGAGAATAAAGTGGGGACCGCAGTGTCTCGCAACTAAACTATCGCCTGGCAGTCCTTTTGTTCCGCACTCCTACATTGGTGACCCTGACGTTCGTTTTTGGACGCTTCCAAGGACTTACTTTATTATTATTTTTGTTTCAACATGAGCACAAACGCTGAAGCTATTAAGCTACCGGAGTTTTGGGAGCAGCAGGCTGCCGTTTGGCCAAGACTCACATTACAGACTATCGTGCATTGGCTAAAGAGGCTGATGCAGTTCTCTCTGCTGCACAATATGGCGCTAAAGCTAGAAGATGCCTACCCCCATGCAACTACCCTCATGCAAAGGTGTCGGGAAACGGGAAGGCCAGCACCCGCTAGCTGCCATGAGTGTTGGCCATGAAGGCAGTTTATTGTTCATCAGAGACACACTGTCAGGACGGCGTTTTCTATGCGACACGGGGGCTACTGTGAGCGTTTTACCGGCATCAAGTCTGGATATACAAGCGGGGGTACGGGGAGCACCACTAGAAGCGGCCAACGGTAGTCCAAAACAAACCTATGGTGAACGGGTTGTGACATTGTGTTTCGAGGGCCTCAGTTCACATCGGAACTCTGGAGTGCAGTGCCCAGGGTCTCGGGGTGAAGCTGCACCGCACAACGGCTTATCACCCTCAAGCCAATTGACTATGTGAGAGGTTTCATAGGTCAATGAAGGCCGCATTTAGGGCCAGTCTCCAAGACAGTGGGTGGGTTGACCAACTTCCGTGGGTCATGCTAGGCCTCCGATCAGCCCCTAAGGAAGACCTTCAGGCTTCCTCAGCTGAACTGGTTTATGGGCAGCCATTGCGAGTCCAAACACCACAACGCCTTGGTCTGTATATTAAATGGACATCATGTATCTTATCAATATATTGATAAGCTAAATGATGTCCACCATCATGTATCTTATGAATATATTGATATATTGATAAGATACATGATGTCCACCATCATGTTGATTCCCAGTAGGACGTCACCTCCTGCTGTGTGGATGGACATTCCATCTGAAGAGTTAGTGTGTTGTTGTGATGACTCAAACTAAACAGACACTTACACTTCTTTAGAGTCGACCTCAGGTCAGGCAGCTTCTCCATCTCCATGCACTTCTTTACAGCTGGTTTCAGGTCAGGCAGCTTCTCCATCTTCATGTCCAGTGTCTCCTTCAGCTGATCCAGGGATCTCCTCAAGGTCCCTGCGTATGACGGAGGAGGGACCTCCACCCTGGTCCAGTCCCTGGTGTGTGGAGGATTCTTCAGGGATCTGAAGCTCTGGAGGAAGTGGAGGTGGTCTTCAGTGTGTGAGAGCTGCTTCACCTTTGAGCTCCTATTGGTCAGATCTTTAACTTCCCGCTCCAGCTCTTTGATGAGGTCTTCAGCTTGTCTCTCTATAGATTTCAGTTTCTCTTGAACCGTTTGGTTGAGATCGTCCCGACACTTTTCAATGCAGCGAATCAGAGCGGCGAGGACCTGCTCACCGTCGGCTAGCTCTCGGTCTGCGTCTGCTCTGCTGAGCTTCACTGCGTCTTTGATCTCCTGAATCTTTCTTTTTCTCTCCTGGATCATCTGCTGAACATCAGACTCAATTTTCCCCAGCTGGGCTATCTTCAGCTCATATTCCTCCTTCAGAGGTACACCAGGATGGGACCTGTGGTCCGTCTCTGTACAGAGCTGACACACACACACCTGTTCAGTCTGGCAGAAGAGCTCCAGAAGTCGGCCGTGTTTCTTACACATCCGGTCTTCCAGACAGTCCTGAGGCTCCACCAGCTTATGTTTCTTCAGAACTGCGACTCTCTGATGTGGCTCCAGGTGGGAGTGGCAGAAAGACATAAAGCACACTAGGCAGGACTTGACAGCCTTCAGCTGGGTCCCGGTACAGACGTCACAGGGAACTTCTCCTGGTTCAACGCAAGGCTGCTCTTTGACCGGTACGGACCGTCTAAACTGATCAACCATCTCTGATAAGAGGGTATTGACCCGTAGATCGGGTCTTGTGTGGAACAGCTCGTTGCAAACAGGACATTTGAACTGGACCTTGTCCTCCCAGAACGTGGTGATACAGGCTCTACAGAAGTTGTGTCCACATGGTGTGGAAACTGGACTCTTGAACACATCCAGACAGACGGGACAGGAAAAGTTCTCCTCAGACCAGGAAGTGTTAGCAGAGGCCATTCCTAGAACACATTGTTGAATCAAGTTAAAAACCGACGACACTCTTTTTAAAACAATGGTTCTATGTGTACATATATATGAGTGATGGTGTAGCGTAGGGCTTGATATAAACATATAATACACATATAATACTACATGAACTTAACAATGGTCCACCATCAAAGTGTGTCCGTTGGAACAGGCTCCCTGGTGCAGAACTAACTCTTTGAAGCCCTTGGTCAACACTCACTACTCACCTTAGAACGCTGTCCACCGCTTAGTTGGACAAAGGCTGGTGTCCTTTGAACTGTCTCTCTCCACGTCGAGTCACAAAGAGAGCAACTGTCTCTCTCCACGTTGAGTCACAAAGAGAGGAACTGTCTCTGTCTCCACGTTGAGTCACAAAGACAGCAACTGTCTGTCTCCACGTCGAGTCACAAAGAGAGGAACTGTCTGTCTCCACGTCGAGTCACAAAGAGAGGAACTGTCTGTCTCCACGTCGAGTCACAAAGAGAGGAACTGTCTGTCTCCACGTCGAGTCACAAAGAGAGGAACTGTCTGTCTCCACGTCGAGTCACAAAGAGAGGAACTGTCTGTCTCCACGTCGAGTCACAAAGAGAGGAACTGTCTGTCTCCACGTCGATTCACAAAAAGAGGAACTGTCTGTCTCCACGTCGAGTCACAAAGAGAGGAACTGTCTGTCTCCACGTCGAAGTCACAAAGAGAGGAACTGTCTGTCTCACGCGAGTCACAAAAGAGAACTGTCTGTCTCCACGTCGATCACAAAAGAACTGCTGTCTCCACAGTCCAGAGAGGAACTGTCTGCCCGTCGACAGGGCGTCGAGTCGAGTCACAAAGAGAGGAACTGTCTGTCTCCACGTCGTGTCTCGCTGCTTTGGTTTGGGTGAGTTTTACTTCCTCAAAAGTGACGTCATCTCGTGGCCCCGCCCCCCTCGCGTCTGTCTGGGAGCAACGAGCTATGAGCGACATAACAGAGAGAGAGTGAGAGAGAGAGAGAGAGAGAGAGAGAGAGAGAGAGAGAGAGAGAGAGAGAGAGAGAGAGAGAGAGAGAGAGAGAGAGAGAGAGAGAGAGAGAGAGAGAGAGAGAGAGAGAGAGAGAGAGAGAGAGAGATTGTTCAGGGTGTGTGTGTGTGTGTGGGAGTAGAAAGAAAGTTAGTCACTCATATTTGATTAGATTCTAATCAAGTATGAGTACATGTTCTGACAATGTACCTATTATACTGAGTATAAGTACTGTAGTGTATGTATATACCCTGAGTATAAAACTAAAACACTCTCTGTGATACTGTATGCATTGTAAGAGCCATGCGTGTTGAGGCGACCAACGGGTGTTGCCAGGAAGGCGACCCCCTGGGGTTTGTGCTTGTAAACTTGTGACGTGACAACAAAGACACGTGACCAACCAGAGTAGTGGATGCTGGTTGTACCTCAAGACCAATAGCAGTAGTAGATGTTTGTTTACCTTGACCAATAGGAGTAGTAGATGTTTGTTTACCTTGACCAATAGGAGTAGTAGATGTGTGTTTACCTTGACCAATAGGAGTAGTAGATGTGTGTTTACCTTGACCAATAGGAGTAGTAGATGTTTGTTTACCTTGACCAATAGGAGTAGTAGATGTTTGTTTACCTTGACCAATAGGAGTAGTAGATGTTTGTTTACCTTGACCAATAGGAGTAGTAGATGTTTGTTTACCTTGACCAATAGGAGTAGTAGATGTTTGTGATACTACTTCCTATATAATGTTTGGTAAAGGAGGGCAACGCCAGTCTGTGAATTGGCACAGCAGGCTCCATCTTGCTGCAGTAGATGCTTTCATTTGATGCTTTTGTTCAATAAAGACATTGAACTTAGTATCCGGACCTCTCTTAAAGATTCTTATTTCCACCCGAGTGTGTGCAAGTGTGTGTGTGTGTTCCTGTGTGTGCGTGCGTGCGTCCATGCGTGTGTCCATGCCATGGATGTATTAAAGAAGTGGATCCAGTGCCGGATTCATTCCTATGGAAGCTGCTCAGTGGCTCATGAAGCCCAAAAGGGTCTCGTGGAGGTTCTGTCGGCGGTTTCCGGTGGTTGATTTTCCTTCTATACTGGTTCTTTAAGCCACGCCCCTCCCACGATGCCTCTCGGCAGCTCGTGGACGTGAACGGCAGCGGTCCGCGATCATTTAGCAGCACTGCGCGTTCACGTAGCAGCGCTGCGCGTTCACGTAGCAGCGCTGCGCATTCACGTAGCAGCGCTGCGCGTTCACGTAGCAGCGCTGCGCGTTCACGTAGCAGCGCTGCGCGTTCACGTAGCAGCGCTGCGCGTTCACGTAGCAGCGCTGCGCGTTCACCAGCTGGCAGGATGGTAGCTGTTGAATCAGGACACAAGATTAATAGGACACAACGTTACACTTAAAACGGATAGATGCCCGTTTAATCTTTGAGAATGTGTCGTATTTTGAAAGCTTGTTATATTATCAATGATGTGAAACATCTTTAATGTATCATTCTAATCATATTCATGTAGATGAAGACATATTTCCTCTGTAATTAGAAGACGATTTAGACTTCTGATTAGAAGTCTAAAGTAATATCAAATGGGAGTCAATTAATTAAATGACTTTCAACCACTGTGTAGATCATACCTTTAATGTAATGTTGATATAATGAATGTGTTTTAGTCACTGTTTGAACATAGAACTAAGCAGGCCTATTTGGCTCCAATCTAGTATGGGGAGAACTTAAGAGCTTTATCCCCCAGGCTATCACTAGAACACGGTACAAGGTGGAACCTCCTACTCACAAAGAATGGAAATATATCATATCATTTATAGAATGGGACAAAAGCACACGTCCACTGAGACAAGAATCACCATTTGAAGACAAATGGGAGAAATGGACAACGATTACTAACTGACTTGGTCCAACTGAAATAACCAATGGACAAATGAGAATGGGCCTCCAAGCTGCTTTCTTTGTGCTTCGGCCCTTGACCTTTGGATTGTAGCCTCAAGGGATAGTTTTATGGCGCTTATATCAACATATCATTCCCCAAATCTGTAAAATGAACTAACGACTGGTACCGCCATCACTAAGGACCGGCAAATAGATTAGAGATGATTGAAATGATGGCCCATGATGTGGTGTTGAGTGTGATGAGTCAGCCCACATAACGGTCAAAGAGCAGGTGTCTATCTGCTTGGTTTATGATCCTTTCACCGTCAGCCAGGCGATACCTCAGTATCACGTGCCGTACAAATAGACTCAGAGACAGCTTCCACAGTCAGGCCATCAGGCTGCTGAACAAGGGCCTATAGCATATAACAATGGAGATGTTATTACATTGATTTATATATATACATATTGATCTTTTTCTGACATATATTGTTAAAAGTTCAACGTAGCAAACTTTGACCTCACGTGACTTTGGCTGTGGGCTTCTTCTCAAGCGCTCCTTTAGCCCATAAAACATGGCTTATGTCACCGCCCGATATCCTTCATCGCTGACCTAGTTTGATCACTCCGACTAGTGGACTGAAACACAACTCATTCCCTTAAAATGACCTTCCACTGTTAGATGGAAACACAGCTACTGACAGGAATGTGTGAGGAGAGGGGGGAGGGGTTGATTCAGATACACTCACATAGGAGGAGACACACACACACACACACACACACACACACACACACACACACACACACACACGCACACACACACACACACACACACACACACACACACACACACACACACACACACACACACACACACGCACACACACACACACACACACCCACACACACACACACACACACACACACACACACACACACACACTGGCTCCATCCTGACAAAGCGTTTATCAAATCTCAGCTTTTCAGTGAGACACATACAAGGCCTTCATCGCTATAAATTAGCATATAGTGAACTCTTCCACTGGTTGAACCGTTCAATACAGAATAGCGTCACAGCGGACCATATATTGTATTTTATGTCAAGGAACGAACACAAGACACAAAGGGGAGTCAGGGGTGGGTTTTACCCCCTTTTTTAGATAGACCAATAGATAGACCGGGCCTTAGAGATAGATAGACACATAGATAGACCCAGGCCTCAGAGATAGATAGACCCATAGATAGACCCGGGCCTCAGAGATAGATAGACCCATAGATAGACCCATAGATAGACCCGGGCCTCAGAGATATATAGACCCATAGATAGACCCATAGATAGACCCGGGCCTCAGAGATAGATAGACCAATAGATAGACCCATAGATAGACCCAGGCCTCAGAGATAGATAGACCCATAGATAGACCCGGGCCTCAGAGATAGATAGACCCATAGATAGACCCATAGATAGACCCGGGCCTCAGAGATAGATAGACCCATAGATAGACCCATAGATAGACCCAGGCCTCAGAGAGTGATAGACCCATAGATAGACCCGGGCCTCAGAGATAGATAGACCCATAGATAGACCTGGGCCTTAGAGATAGACCCATAGATATACCCGGGCCTCAGAAATCGATAGACCCATAGATAGACCTGGGCCTCAGAGGTAGATAGGCCCACAGATAGACCCGGGCCTCAGAGATAGATAGATCCATAGATAGACCTATAGATAGACCCGGGCCTCAGAGATAGATAGATCCATAGATAGACCCGGGCCTCAGAGATAGATAGACCCATAGATAGACCCGGGCCTCAGATATAGGTAGACCTGGGCCTTAGAGATAGATAGACCTGGGCCTTAGAGATAGATAGACCTATAGATAGACCTGGGCCTCAGAGATAGATAGACCCATAGATAGGCCCGGGACTCAGAGATAGATAGACCCATAGATAGACCCGGGCCTTAGAGATAGATAGACCAATAGATAGACCCGGGCCTTAGAGATAGATAGACCCATAGATAGACCCAGGCCTCAGAGATAGATAGACCCATAGATAGACCCGGGCCTCAGAGATAGATAGACCCATAGATAGACCCGGGCCTCAGAGATAGATAGACCCATATGTCGTAAGTGCTGGTTGAAGCAGCCTCATCTGACCCCCAGTCAGAATGATAAGAGTCTGGTTAAAGCCGCCTCCCCTGGCCCCAGTCAGACTGATTAGAGTCTGGATGAAGCAGCCTCACCTGGCCCCAGTCAGACTGATTTGAGTCTGTTTAAAGCAGCTTCACCTGGCCCCAGTCAGACTGATTAGAGTCTGGTTGAAGTAGCCTCACCTGGCCCCAGTCAGAATGATTAGAGGCTAGTTGAAGCAGCCTCACCTGGCCCCAGTCAGACTGATTAGAGTCTGGTTGAAGCAGCCTCACCTGGCCCCAGTCAGACTGATTAGAGTCTGGTTGAAGCACCACATCTGGCCCCAGTCAGACAGATTTGAGTCTGGTTGAAGCAGCCTCACCTGGCCCCAGTCAGACTGATTAGAGTCTGGATGAAGCAGCCTCACCTGGCCCCAGTCAGACTGATTAGAGTCTGGTTGAAGCAGCCTCACCTGGCCCCAGTCAGACTGATTAGAGTCTGGATTGAAGCAGCCTCACCTGGCCCCAGTCAGACTGATTAGAGTCTGGTTGAAGCAAGCCTGACCTGGCCCCAATCAGACTGATCCTCTATGGCTGGTGAGGCTGCTTTAACCTGTGGGTCCTTGTTACTGGAGGCCCACAGGTTAAAGCAGCCTCCACCACACACTAGAGGAAGAGCTCTAGCATGTTCCATCTGCTCTGTTCTCTTTCAACTCTAAAGTTGACCTTAAAGCGGATCACTCCTCATCCCGTGGGCCTTGTGGCCACACAGCAGTCATCTTAGTGGCATGCGGCACAAGAGTGAACATCGAGGTCCAAACAGACGTCACGCAGACACAGGACTTACTGAGGTCCCACACCTGAGATTCAGAACACCACAGCTGCTGGACAGAGATCCCCCAATGGGGGAATTCCTTCCTTCTGTCAGACTGCAGATCAGTCAGCAGGGAGTGAGCTCCTACCCACACGGCCCACATGTTCCAGAGCCTTCTGTGAAGCCAGGGGCCGTCCTGATGTGGAGAGAGAGACACACGCATGTTCACCGCCATCCAGATGCTCATATCATTATTATTATTAATAATAATCATATTATTATATGATTATTATTATTATTCGATCATTTTTTCTCAAGAGTTGCGGAAGCAGAGAAGCAAGCGAGTGCTTGAAGACGAGAAGGAGAACAAAACAAAATGATGTTAACATGAAGTGATAAAGGAGATAAAGAAGGTCATCTTGTGATAAGGTCAAGGCTGTAAGTCCACTAGAAGTGGCTTTAGATAAAAGGTGTCTGTTAGTCACATGACCACTACACACGCATATGAAACCTGTCTCTGGAACAGGTCATATTCAAGGTAAGGTCCATTATAGTTAGTGTTTTAAGAGATATCATTTGAGTGTCATTTGTAATAAATATTAAAGCCTTGATCTATTCCGTCCAGACTGATCGGAGGAATCTCGATTTGCACTTTGATCACATTCTCTCTCTCACACACACACACACACACACACACACACACACACACACACACACACACTGCGTCTCCATGGCAACAGCTGAGACAACAGCGCTCATGTCTTAATGTGGTGTCCACGTGTCACCAACCAAACGGTGGTCAAACCAACAGGCCGACTGTGAGCGTGTCTTATTGAACCGTTCACCCTCACTTCATGTCCTTCAATCATCTAATAGGTGGAAATATATATATATATATATATATATATATATATATATATATATCTATTTGTCATTAATTGATTCTGTATTACTTTAGACACATGAATCATTCAGTCATTTGGCCCGTATGGCTCCCATAGGATAGGACACTATCTCTGTACATCAATATTCTGTATCCACACCAGTTTGTGTATCCCTATAGTAGACTGTTTTAACATCTGATTTAACCACTGTACATTGTATATTGGCTGTACTGTACAGCAATGACAATACGTTAGAATCTAATCTAATCTAATTACACCTCTGCTGTCCATCACCGTGAGAAGCCTGTCCATTTCAACTGGCAATGCACTACATTACATTACAATTCTAATGGACAACAAGCACTACACCACAGAGAGAAAGACACGCTCTCCTCCACCAGGAGACTAGAGGCTTGGATAGGAAGAGAATAGACACTCATTCCAACTCCAGAGCACAATAGAACCACATGATCAACCCCCACATATGAACTCACTTCATGAGCCTTGGCTTGTGAATCCATGGGAATACATCAACATGAAGTACATGTCAGACTCATGATAGAGTAGAGCGTCTATAGTCTATAGTCGGAGTTACAGCCCGTAACAAAACACGCACCGTCCTCCCAGCTTTGGGATGGAAAACAAGGTTGATTTGCAAAGGTTTTTTCACTTTTTGAATGAAGAAGAAAGCATTCATGTTCTTCTAACCTTAGACACACATGTGGTCAGTTTAAGATGGAGCATAGGATCTGTGATGGCTTCAACAACAATATAGTAGCCAGAGGGAATGGGACGCTCACCCACATCTTTAAACAAACACAGTCCTATGTACAACACTAATGGATTGATTCTCCTTTATACATTCAAACATCATGGTCACAACAGAGACCGGAACACAATCATTCATATTTCATTCAAACATCATGATCACAACTCGATAACATTCAATCCTATTCGTTTGGCTCCAACAGTGTGTGTGTGTGTGTGTGTGTGACACGATACTCTGCTGCCCTCTGGTGGAGAGACACCGCAGGTGCAGCTCAACACACATTTTTCCACAGACAGCTCTGAGCTTATAACAACGCACCCGGTTATTTCCGCTCGGAGAAGAGCACGCACACACACACACACCACACACACACACACCCCTCTCCTCCCACTCCCGTTCTAAGTCTCGCGTGACTCTCTCACTCCCGTTCCCACGCAACCCAGTGAGCTCCCCAGGACACTGGGCCTTTAATACTTCTAGATATACATGTAGATATATATCTATATATCTCTATATCTATATAGAGATATATAGATATGTATATATACATATCTATATCTGCACCTATCTGCATATATACCAGCAGGGGGACCTGGGTCCAGCAGGCGGACCTGGAGGGTCCAGCAGGGGGACTTGGGTCTAGCAGGGGGACCTGGGGGGTCCAGCAGGGGGACCTGGGTCTAGCAAGGGGACCTGGGTCCAGCAGGGGGGACCTGAGTCTAGCAGGGGGATCTGGGTCCAGCAGGGGGATCCGGGGGGTCCAGCAGGGGGACCTTGGTCTAGCAGTGGGGACATGGGTCCAGCAGGGGGACCCGGGTCCAGTAGGGGGACCCGGGTCCAGCAGGGGGACTTGGGTCTAGCAGGGGGACCTGAAGGATCAGGCAGGGGGACCTGGGGGGTCCAGCAGGGGGACCTGGGTCCAGCAGCAGGGACATGGGTCCAGCAGGGGGACCCGGGTCCAGTAGGGGGACCTGGCTCCAGCAGGGGGATCCGGGGGGGTCCAGCAGGGGGACCCAGGTCCAGCAGGGGGACCTGGGTCCAGCAGGGTGACCTGGGTACAGCAGGGGGACCTGGGTCAAGCAGGGGGACCTGGAGGGTCAAGCAGGGGGACCTGGGTCCAGCAGGGGAACCCGGGTCTATTAGGGGGACCTGGGTACAGCAGGGGGACCTGGGTGAGTCAAGCAGGGGGAACCGGGTACAGCAGGGGGACCCGGGTCCAGTAGTGGGACCCGGGTCCAGTAGAGGGACCTGGGGGGTCCAGCAGGGGGACCCGGGGGGTCCAGCAGGGGGACCTGGGTCTAGCAGGGGGACCCGGGGGTCCAGCAGGGGGACCTGGGACCAGCAGGAGGACCTGGGTCCAGCAGGGGGACCCGGGGTCCAGCAGTGGGACCTGGGACCAGCAGGGGACCTGGGTCCAGTAGTGGGACCCGGGTCCAGTAGTGGGACCCGGGTCCAGTAGGGGGACCTGGGGGATCCAGCAGGGGGACCTGGGTCCAGCAGGGGGACCTGGGTCCAGTAGTGGGACCAGTAGTGGGACCCGGGTCCCGTAGGGGGATCTGGGGGGTCCTGCAGGGGGACCTGGGTCCAGCAGGGGGACCTTGGTACAGCAGGGGGACCTTGGTCTAGCAGGGGGTCCTGGAGGGTCAAGCAGGGGGACCCAGGTCCAGCAGGGGGACCCGGGTCTAGTAGGGGGACCTGGGTACAGCAGGGGGACCTGGGTCTAGCAGGGGGACCTGGGTCCAGTAGGGGGACCTTGGTCCAATAGGGGAACCTGGAGGGTCAAGCAGGGGGACCCGGGTCCAGCAGGGGGATACGGGGGGTCTAGCAGGGGGACCCGGTTCCAGCAGGGGGACCTGGGGGGTCCAGCAGGGGACCCGGGTCCAGCAGGGGGATCCGGGTCCAGTAGGGGAAACCGGGTCTAGAAGGGGGACCCGGGTCCAGCAGGGGGACCCGGGTCCAGTTGTGGGACCAGGGTCCAGCAGGGAGACCCGGGTCCTGCAGGGGGACCCGGGTCCAGCAGGGGAACCTGGGTCCAGCAGGGGAACCTGGGTCCAGCAGGGGGACCCGGGTCTAGCAGGGGGACCCGGGTGCAGCAGGGGGACCCGGGTGCAGCAGGGGGACCCGGGTGCAGCAGGGGGACCTGGGTCTAGCAGGGGGACCTGGGTCCAGCAGGGGAACCTGGGTCCAGCAGGGAGACCCGGGTCCAGCAGGGGGACCCAGGTCTATCAGGGGGACCAGGGTGCAGCAGGGGGACCTGGGTCTAGCAGGGGGATCTGGGTCCAGCAGGGGGACCCGGGGTCCAGCAGGTGGACCTGGGTCCAGTAGGAGGACCTGGGTCCAGTAGGGGGACCAGCAGGGGTACCTAGGTCCAGCAGGGGGACCTGGGTCCAGCAGGGGGACCTCGGTCTCGCAGGGGAACCTGGGTCCAGCAGAGGGACCTGGAGGGTCCAGCAGTGAGTGTGTGTGTGGTGTGTGTGTGTGTGTGTGTGTGTGTGCCACTGTTGGACACTTAAATATCACCTTGAGAGCAGGCATTCTCAACCTGTGGTACCGGACCACCGGTGGTTCTTGCGCCCCCTGCTGGTGGAACTCGGAGGGATCCCTGGAATCTCAATGTTTAAAAAAATGTAATAAAACCAACTTTAAAATCAATTGTAAAACATGTTGTACAGTAATACTATTAACATTCTGCTACACACACAGACAAACAGACACACACACACACACACACTCACAGACACACACACACACACACGCATAACAAACACATAAACACGCATGCACACACACATACATACATAACAAACACACGTACAAACACACACACACACATGAGCGTGTGTCTGTGTGTGTGCACCAGTGTGTGTCTGCGTGTGTGCGTGTGTGTTTGTTATGTGTGCGTGTGCGTGGTCACCTTGCGGGCCATGATCTCCGACGCCGGCCCCCTGGCGTGCCTCTAGCTGAGGTTCCGCCTCCCGGGACAGACCCAGATGGAAGAGCACTATCACCGAGGGGCCGGAGGGCCCCGAGGCCCTCATGCTGAGACCCCCACCAAAAGACTACAAATATGGAGGTTTAGGTTGGATCAGAGGAGTGAGACAAGGTCTTCTGGAAGATGTTGGTAGGACATACCAATGCCCAGTCCATCTCCAGGGAGTGTGGGTGTGTGTGTGTGTGTGGTGTGTGTGTGTGTGTGTGTGTATCTATAGACACACATTTAACTACAGCTATAGAGGAGCATAACTACGGTGTGTGTGTGTGTGTGTGTGTGTGTGCGTGTGCGGTGTGTGTGCGTGTGTGTGTGTGTGTGTGTGTGTGCGTGTGCGGTGTGTGTGCGTGTGTGTGTGTGTGTGTGCGGTGTGTTTGTGTTTGCGTGCGTGCGTGCGTAAGTGTGTGTGTCTGTGCCTCTGTGTGTGTGTGTGTGTGTGTGTTTATCTTGTGTGTTAAGTTGCCTCTTATGGCCTGTGTGTTTGTATGCACACACATCAGTATATTTGTGCGTTTTCCACAAAGCTCTTCGTTGACCACTTATTGACGAAGACCAAATAAACAAGCCCTTTATTTGATTAGTGTTTCACTATCGGCAGGTGGTCACCCTGTGAACAATGGCATTTTTCCCGCCATAATAACTCTCAAGCAAGGAACCCAGCAAGGCACTTACTTTAGTTTCCCCCCAGCAATCCCACCCTTCGCTACAGTAAAATACTATTTATATATTACAGAATCGCACGTGTTTTCTCAGAGACGGAGCATTCCTGTGAATAAAATAGTATAGGGTAGGTCTAGCTAATTCTCACCTTCACCTGACCTCAGATCAGCTCACAGCGTAGGTGAGAGGCGGAGGGGGGAGAGAGTACCTTACACGGTGTTATGATGTAGTGTTCTCAGACGGCTTTATTTCATCTCAATGTGAGCAAGCCGTTACCGTATGGAGACCAGGCCTTTAATGAGAGATGAATGTAGGATCAGAGACGCCCCGTTTGCCGGCTGTTCCATTTCTGGATTCTCTTCAATGACACCAAGTAGCGTTTGTAATCGTCATCAAGAGAGAGAGAGAGAGAGAGAGAGAGAGAGAGAGAGAGAGAGAGAGAGAGAGAGAGAGAGAGAGAGAGAGAGAGAGAGAGAGAGAGAGAGAGAGAGAGAGAGACCACCACCACCACCATACACCACCACCACCGCCACCGCCACCACCACCAGACGCCACGGGAGAGAGAGAGAGAGAGAGAGAGAGAGAGAGAGAGAGAGAGGGTCAGAGAGAGAGAGAGAGGTCAGAGAGAGAGAGAGAGAGAGAGAGAGAGAGAGAGAGAGAGAGAGAGAGAGAGAGAGGAGAGAGAGAGAGAGAGAGAGAGAGAGAGAGAGAGAGAGAGAGAGAGAGAGAGAGAGAGAGGACAAAACACAGAGAGAGATAGAGAGAGAGAGAGAGAGGGTGTGAGACAAAGAGAGAGAGAGAGAGAGAGAGAGAGAGAGAGAGAGAGAGAGAGAGAGAGAGAGAGAGAGAGAGAGAGAGAGGAGAGAGAGAGAGAGAGAGAGAGAGAGAGAGAGAGAGAGAGAGAGAGAGAAACCAATAACACAGAGCCAAGCAAAACACCAGTGTCAGTCACGCCATATTCCGGCGTCTGGGGATCAGAGGCGTGACGTGCAACTCAACAGTGTCTAGTGTCTAATGGCGAGTGAACTGTTGAGTTGAGTTGATTGTGCTTTTGTTCTCTCCCAATGCCAAGCAGAGGAAGGCGAGGCGGAATAACATAACACAATAGCAACAGAGAGAGAAAGGTCCCGCCTTGATCAGGCGGTGAAAGAGGGGCTCCAGGTGGTGGTGGCAAAAGGTGCATTTGTGAAGCGGTAGCACACAGTGGGCGAGGTCGAGCAGGATGGATAGCACAGTGTTCAAGTACTGCATGCCCTTATCTGGGTCTGCTGTGTGTGTGTGTGTGTGTGTGTGTGTGTGTGTGTGTGTGTGTGTGTGTGTGGACAGTGGCATGACAAATGCGTGAGGACATTTCTGACATGGAGATATCATCTCAATTGCTCTCTTCACATTTTTACATTTCACTTTCACTTTCTCTCTTTCTCTCTCTCTGTCTCCCTCTCTCTCCCAGGCTTGACTCCGAGGCTCACACCAGGCCTGGGTGTGTTGGAGCTCTTGACAGCTCTCTCTCTCTCTCTCTCTCTCTCTCTCTCTCTCTCTCTCTCTCTCTCTCTCTCTCTCTCTCTCTCTCTCTCTCTCTCTCTCTCTCTCTCTCTCTCTCTCTTTCAACCTGCTCTGGAGAATGTTTTGACGGCTTCGCTGTTTTGCCAACGTGGTTATTATTATTATTTTTTAATCCAAGGTAAAGCACATAAATGAGTCACGAATGCCAACCGCTGTTTTAGTTTGCCGCTCTGTGATGAGTGATGAGAGTATTATGAGGCTATCGGTAGCCTTCTCCTCCTCCTCTTCATGTACCGCACGCACGCGGGTGACTTATGAACGCCTCTGATCCTCGCTCCATTCGCTTTAGTCTTTTGTTCCAGTGGACACGAGAGAGTGTTAGCGAGACCACATCTAGCCCCTCCTACCCCCCTCCGCTCCTATTGGCCCCCTCTGACGTGTGCATCGCTCCAATGGGGACATGGCACGCATTCAGTCATGCTGCACAAGCACGACAAGCACCTGCCATGACTCGCCTGCCTGCTAGCTAAATCTAAATCTAAATCTGGAGGATTGAATGGTCTTTATTGGTACATACGTACATGAACACACACAGTGAAATGTGTGCATTCAACCCATACTACTATTTAGGAGCAGTGGGCAGCTACTGTATATACAGCTGCCTCTGGAGCAGTGTAGGGGGGGGGGTGCCTTGCTCAAGGGCACCTCGGCAGTGCCCGGGTGGGTTTTTTTCGGGACTTGAACCGGCGACCTTCTGGTTCCCCTCCCCCCGGGCCTAGTCCCATCAGACTGAACTATCCTGTTAGCCACCCAGCTCACTAGAAGAGCCCCTCTAGGCCCGTTCCTGTCTCTCAGGGTCATTCATGGGTATGAACACACACAGAGAGAGGTTCCAGCCGGTGGGACCCACAGATATAGAACCATGGCGTACACTTAGGAGTCATCACACCTCACACATTTGGATTAGATGTTGGCCACATGGAGCTGAGTGACCACAGGTGGAACCTTAAAGTGAGGGCTGTAGGTCACGTTTGGCCTTTAGCTCACGTTCCTCTCTGCTGTTCTTGTTGCTGTGTTAAGGGCCGGTAGAAGACAGGATTAAAGCCAGCCACCCCTTGGGCCGTTTTTAAAAGTCATTTAAGATAAGAACGTCAGAGTGAGGGAGTCAATTAGCGGAATTCCAGCCAGTTAAAGGAAATCCAATAAAAAGTGTGTTTTAATGAATGAATTTGGCTTGAGGCCGGGGGGTGTGTGAGGGTGAGGGGGGGGGTGAGGGTGAGGGGGGTGTGAGGGTGGGGGGGGGATGTGTGAGGGTGGGGGGGGGGGGCGGTAAAAAGTGTTGTTTCACCGGCGATGAAAGAGGATGAGGATGAGGATGAGGATCTTTTTGCTGTGAAAGTGTTTGTTTTTGGGGGGGATCAAAGTGCCTTTGCCGAACGGGGTACAGATCAGATCAGATCAGATCAGATCAGCTCAGCTCATGTACGACAGAGAGAGACGCTTTGGCACAGTGCCTGCCTCCCCTCCTAACACCTCGTAACACGTGACACAAGGCAACCCCCCCCCCCCCCCCCCTTTCAGATTCACACATAGAACCCAGAGTAGAACCCAGCAGAATGTCTTGTCACAAGCCCGGTGACCAACACACTGCATCGTGTTATCTTGAACAAGGAAGCCCTCTCTCAGTCTCTACAGCCCTGCTTCCAAAGAGGATTAGGATTATTTAAATCACAGAAAAGCAAACTCCGGTCCGACCGACGGTCTGAACTATGGCATCACGTGCCGTACATAACCGGTTATCTTCAACAAGGAGGCCCTGCCTTTATAACGGCACAGGAGAAGTCTGGGCAGTCTCTGCCCCGCTTCCAAAGAGGATTAGGATTATTTTATAATCACAGAATAAGAAAGTGGGTTCTGAACTACGGAGAGGCTGGTTTGGTGCGAGAAGGAAGCAGCCGGCGCTCTCTCTCTCTCTCTCAGCCTGAGGTTCCCTGCTCCTGACCGGGCGCTTCATTATGTGCAGGAGGAAAGCAAACGGAGGCTCTTCTTCAAGGCTGTTGGCTGTGTCGGAGGAGCCTTGCCCCGCCTTGGAGGCTTCCTGATTTGGTGAATGGTAAATGGATGTCCTTTCATACTCTCACGGCTTTTATTTTAAAGCACTGCCTTACAAGCCATGCCTCACATTCACCCATTCATTCATTCATACACACACACACACACATTCATCCACCGACGGCAAAGTCAGCCATACAAGGACACAGCTGGCAGCGGTTAGTGGTTTCTCTTGCTCAAGGACACCTCGACCTGTTTTATGACCTGAGGAGGAACAGGGGATCGAACGAGCAACCCTTCTTGGTTGTGAGGCGACCGCCTCCTGAGCTACTGCCGCCCCAATGATTTGTAATTCTAAGATCTCTTGGTAGCCCCCTCTCTCCGTCCATCTTTCCCTTCGCTCTTTCTGGAATCTGGAAGAGTTGTTTCCTGTGGCTTCATTTGGGCGCCTGTCTTTGAATCGGTCACGATGTCTTGGTTTTCCTTAGTGTCTCTCTGTCTCTCTGACTCTCTGACTCTCTGACTCTCTGACTCTCTGTCTCTCTGACTCTCTGTCTCTCTGTCTCTCTGACTCTCTGTCTCTCTGACTCTCTGTCTCTCTGACTCTCTGACTCTCTGTCTCTCTGACTCTCTGTCTCTCTGACTCTCTGTCTCTCTGTCTCTCTGACTCTCTGTCTCTCTGACTCTCTGACTCTCTAACTCAAGTCAAGTCAAGTCAAGTCAAGTTTATTGTCACTTCACAGTTTACAGTTTAGTATAAAGCAGTGATGTGAAATTCTTGTGTGCAATACCCGACGACAGACAGCAGTTATAGAATAAGATAAAATAAAAATAGATAAAAATAGAATAAAAAATAGAATAAAAATAGAATAAGGAATATAAAATAAAAATAAAAAATGCAATTTATAAAATGCAAAAATCAGCACAGAAAAGAGCAATATATATATATAAATCAATGTAATAAAATATACATTGTTATATGTTATACGCCCTTGTTCAGCAGCCTGATGGCCTGACTGTGGAAGCTATCTCTAAGCCTATTTGTACGACACTTGATACTGCGGTATCGCCTGCCTGACGGTAATAGTGAGTAAAGTTCGTGGCTGGGGTGGGCAATGTCTTTTATAATTATTTTGGCCTTGGCCACGCACCGCTGGTTGTACATGTTACCTTGGTTTGGTTTGTTAACTCTCTGACTCTCTGTCTCTCTGACTCTGTCTCTCTGACTCTCTGTCTCTCTGTCTTTCTGACTCTGTCTCTCTGACTCTCTGTCTCTCTGTCTCTCTGACTCTCTGACTCTCTGACTGTCTGTCTCTCTGTCTCTCTGACTCTCTGACTCTCTGACTCTCTGACCTCAGGTCGTGAGAGGGACAGTGGAGACTCAGTGACCTAAATTGTGCAATTCATCTGTCAATACATTTAGATTTCATTAGAGTTAATTTAGTTATATTTAGTTTATACTAGTTTAGTTTAGTTTAGTTTGTTGTTATTTAGTTTTAGGTATTAGTATATTTTGTGTGCATTTATCCCCCCTGTCTCAACTGTTGCACCTTCATTTCCCTGGGGATGAATCAAGTGTGTTGAGTGTTGAGTGTTGAGTGTTGAGTGGGCGTGGGAGATAGCATGGAGCGTGATGTCCTCCTCTGGCTCCTGGTGGATTCTACTGTTGATTCCACCAGTCTGCTGCTAGTAGTGCTTTTCTTCTCTGGTTCCTCCATGGTTCTTTTCCTAAGCCTGGCCCTTCCTTCCTTCTTTTTTTCTTCTATCAATAGATATTTGAAGATGAAAAAAACAACACCTGTTGTGTTCTATGAGGATATGACAGGATAACAATGGAAAGCAACACGCCGACGACAAATGATACGTTATTACGTTATCGGTAGCCCTATCCCCCCTTTGCTTTGACTTTGGCGGACGAGGCTTTGCCCTCCCGAAGCTCTTAGTATCGGGAGACACGGCTCCGACTGACTGCGCTGCTGCCGCATGCGGCGTAGTTTGAGCTCAGGTCGGCGTCTCCTTCAGTCCCCGTCCTCCTGGCCTCCTCAGGCCCACGTGAGGGTGACCAGCCTGGCTTGCTGCAGTGCTGTCCGTGGTCATCCATTATATCCCCCCTCCTCCTCCTCCTCCTCTCCTCCCTTGCTCCTCTCTTCCTTATCACCTCCTCTCTCTCTCTCTCTCTCTCTCTCTCTCTCTCTCTCTCTCTCTCTCTCTCTCTCTCTCTCTCTCTCTCTCTCTCTCTCTCTCTCTCTCTCTCTCTCCCTCTCTCTCTCTCTCTCTCTCTCTCTCTCTCTCTTGTTTTGTATGTTATCCCCTCTTTCCCTGTACTGTGTGTTCAAACACACACACAGACACACACCAAGGCGCTGGTTGTTTTCACACAGGCCAGCGTGATCTTAGATATGACCACCATGAGGACCACTTATGGTCCCAGTGTGGCCGTGTATCCCAGCTCTTTCCTGATTTTGGTGGGCTTCTCCTCTCTCTTTATCCTAAACCCTGGTGGCCCCTCACGTGACTGTGGGCCAAAAATACACAAATGTTGATCACTGTTTATCCGCATTATCCGCATTATATCTTTTTTAGGTGCTTGTACTTACAATATAGAGATGTGTGGCTGGCTGGTGGGATTCTACTTTAATATGGGAACCCTAGCGTTTAACCAGTAGTAGTAGTAGTAGATCCTGGTGCCAACCCTGTTCTGTTCAGATACGTTTATTCCTATATTGACTGTGGGTAGAGAAATGTGTACGAATAGCGGTAACAGTACACGCTCATCCTTGTCCTACATCTAGTTGCCATATCAACGAATGTTGATATCAATGAAAGGGCCCTCTCTCTCTCTCTCTCTCTCTCTCTCTCTCTCTCTCTCTCTCTCTCTCTCTCTCTCTCTCTCTCTCTCTCTCTCTCTCTCGGCAGTTGGAAAATGATCCATTCGCTGGACGTTTTCAAAAGGCCTTTTAATGAGAGTCACGGAGACCTTTTACATCCTTAGGATTCATTTAGCTGTCATATTTTCTATCCGGTCACTTGCTTCATGAGGAAAGCGCATTGTAGCAGCGCTGCTTTCACGCCACCAAAGTGGCTTTTCCAAGGCACATGTAGAACGCCGTTCCAACCTCTGGACTGCACTGCCAAGGTAACCCTTGAGCAAGGCACCAGAAGGCACAAGGCTCCCCGGGCAGCTGTTTATATATACAATAGCTGCCCACTGCCCCTAATACTAGGATGGGTTAAATGCAGAGAAACACATTTCTCTGTTTGTGTGTGTGTGTTTGTGTGTGTGTGTGTGTGTGTGTGTGTGTATGTGACCAATAAAAGAGGATTCAATCCTCCAGATGTAGATCCAGGTGTGCAGGTGAGGCTGCTCAAACCAGCTGCCAACCACATCCTCTCCACACAAACACATACAGCATATGACAGGTGAAGGATTCTGCAGACCCAAATGCGCTGGTGGACACCAACAGTGGGAGTGGACGCTGCCCTTTGCCGTTGTGTGTTCAAGGTGATGTGATTTATCGCCATGAATAACACAGCAGCAGCAGCAGCTTGAATCACGGGCATTCCCAACTCTTTTCTCTCTCTCTCTCTCAATAACCGATAGCGGGCCGTCGCTATATACTAGCATACATTTAAGCCGCGCGTCGGCTTTGATAAGGATCACCGTTTTACTGCCACCAGTTTATTCATCGCGCTGTTGCAGACACGCCGAGAGAGAGAGAGAGAGAGAGAGAGAGAGAGAGAGAGAGAGAGAGAGAGAGAGAGAGAGAGAGAGAGAGAGAGAGAGAGAGAGAGAGAGAGAGAGAGAGAGAGAGAGAGAGAGAGAGAGAGAGCGGGCAGCTTTGGATTTTACAGAGGCCCTAATATCTGTGAATGTGACGGGAAGGAGGTGGAAGAAGTTTGTCATAATTATGAGTGTGTGTGTGTGTGTGTGTGTGTGTGTGTGTGTGTGTGTGTGTGTTTCTGTGTGTGTGTGTTCCGGAGCAACCTTTTAAAGTGCAGTGCATCCCCCAGCAGAAATATGAACGTGTCCCGTGTTCTCTAACCAGCCCAGAGCGCAGCCCCCTTGGCCTCCACCAGACTCACATATGGACCACCCTATAGGAGGCAGCCTGGCATGCACACACAATGACTCAACTGTTCCCATCCTCTGTTGTTGACGCTAGTTTGAAAGGGGGAGGGGTAAGGGTGGGGATGGGGCAAAGGGGGGGGGGGGGGTTGCTCACAGCTGGAAGAACCCATTGAAACAGGGACAGACGTAGCATTTGGCAAGCAGTGATACAGAGCTGGGCTCTTTCCTTGGTCCCCGCCACCCTGCAGGTACAGTGGGTCATCCATTAGGGAAATCATTTGCCTTTCTTGCAACCCACTAGTTTTGGTTAAGCTTTGTGTGTGTGTGTGTGTGTGTGTGTGCGTGTGTGTGTGTGTGTGTGTGTGTATGTGTGTGTGTGTGTTTGTGTGTGTTTGTGTGTGTGTGTGTTTGTGTGTGTGTGTGTGTGTGTGTGTGTTTGTGTGTGTGTTTGTGTGTGTGTGTGTGTGTGTGTGTCTGTGTGTGTG